>SJYA01001198.1:126306-151136 GCA_006410615.1 Neotragus moschatus
GGGGGGGGGTTCAAGATTGGGAACTCATGTACACCTGAGATGAAAAAATTAAAATTAAAATTAAAAAAAAATAAAATAAAATACAAAAAAAAAAGTAAATCTCAAATGTTGAGGTTAAGGGTATCATTGAGGGAAAAACTACTGTTCTAAAGACAGAAAGAAAAAGAAGTGGGGGAAAGGGAGGGGAGGGGGAGGGAGGGAGTGAGGAGGAGGAATAAAATGAGAAGTAGTACCCAGAATTGCCAGCACGATACTGGAGGATGTTTTCAGCCGAGAACCTTATTTTAAACAGTGATTACATTCAGTTCTACGGCTGAAGCTGTGTGCGTTGGTGACTCCAAAGTTTACACCTCTCTCCGAAGTGCCATACATGTTTTTCCAACTGCTTACTCAGCATCTTTGCTTGGCTAGCCTATGAAACTCTCCAGTTTAACATAGCTAGATCAGAACTCTTAGCTTCATTCCCAAACTCAATCCCAAACCAGTCTTCCTCATCTCAGAAAATGGCATCACTAACCACTCTGATGTCTAGTCCCCAAACCTAAAACTTTCTTTCAGGCTCCACCTGCCATCAGTTGCTCCTCCTAAGCATATTAAAACTGTCCCCACATCTTTCCATTTCTATTGCTACTATCCTGTTTGAAACAACTGTCCTTTGTATATTGTTTACTGCAAAGCATCACACCTGGTGTCCTGATTTCTCTTGCCCTATACTAAGCCAGTCTACAAGATGATTTCTTTTGTATAAAATTTTTCTTTTTTTATTTGATTATTTTGTATAAAATTTTTCAAATTTTTGTTTTGAACAATCTCAAATTTATTTTTTTTAAGTTGCAAGTGTGGTACAAAGAACTTTACATTTCTGAACCATTTCAAAGTAAATTGTCAATATGATCCTTGAATACCACATTTTCTACAAACAAGAGAATTAGCCTATATAACCAAAATACACCAATCAAAAAACCAGGAAATTAGGAGTTGGGGGTTAATATACACACTACCATATATGTAATAGATAAGCAACAAGGAAATTTACAGAACAGCACAGGAAACCATATTCAGTATTTTGTAATAACCTATATGGGAAAAGAATCTTAAAAAGAATACGTGTATATTTGTGTATTACTGAGTCATTTTGTTGTACACCTGAAACAAAAACAACCTAGTAAATCAACTATACTTCAATTGAAAATAAAATAAAAAGAACAGACAGCAAAAAAAAAAAAAAATCAGGAAATTAACATTGATACATTGCTACCACCTAATCTATAGATCCCATTCAAGTTCTACCATTTTCCCAGTAAGTCATTTATAGGAAAAGATTCCATGCAGAGTTACATGTTGCATTTATTTTTCATGTCCCTGTAGTTTCTAGCAATCCGGCATGATTTTTCAGTCTTCCTTTGACTTCATGACCTTGATACTTTCAAATATTGTAAACAAGTTTGTTTTTTTTTTTTAAAAAAAAAGAACATCCCTTTATTTGCTTAGTCTAATGTTTCCACATGATTAGATTCAGATTACTCACCAGTGGCAGGAAAATCACAGAAATACGTTCCATCACACCAAGTGCCCCATACTTTTGATTTGTCCTCGCGTTGGTGAAGTTCACCTAGATCGTCTGATGAGGGTTGTGTGCCAGACTTTTCCACCCTGAGGTTATCCTCTTTCCCTTTTGTGGGGAGGTACTTTGAAACTATGTAACTATCCTATTTTAATTAAACTTTCCATTTATATTTCTTTATTTACTTATTTATATCAGTGTGGCTTTATGGATTCCTATTTTATTCGGTGGATTAAATCATGCCCGCATTCCTTGTCCCCAGTTGCTATCATAATTGTCCTCCAGAGAAGGATTTGTGAAAGGTTTATTCTTGGGCTCCCTCTTGGAAATAGAAGCTGCCCCGAAGAGGAAATTTATGGCAATCTTCATTTCTCAGAAGTGTCCATTATAGTCAGATAAAGAAAGTTCCAAGCAGGCTTCTTTTTGCATCTGTTGAATCCCAAACGTTTTCAGTTTAAAATAATCTGTATACCAACTCTCGGGTTCCAAGTGGGTTCCCATACTGCCAAGCTTTTTTCCTAAGTGTTTGTACTAATATTTTGCATTCCCACCAGCAGTGGATAAGGGTTCTGGTTGGCCCATATCTTTGCCAACACGATATGATCAAGCTTTGTTTGCCATTCTAGTGGTTAAGTATGCAGTAGTATCTAAAGAAGGAGATGGTAACCTGCCCCAGTAATCTTCTGGGATAATCCCATGGACCTCCCTGGTGGGCTGCAGTCCATGGGGTCGCAGAGAGCTGGTCACATTTGAGTGATTATGCATGTACCTGCAGTAATATCACATTGTGGTTTCAGGTGCATATCCATAATAACTAATTATGCTGAGCGTCTTTTCATGTGGTTACTAGTCATCCATATATTTTCTTGGTTAAATGTTCAAATATTCTCCCCATTTTAACTAGGACATTTGTCATCCTATTATTTAGTTATTAATATACTCTAGATATAAGTTTTTCTCAGATAAATGTTTAACAGATATTATCTCCCATTCTGTGCCTTGTGTTTTCATTTTCATAAGAGTTAACTTTTGAAGAACAAACATTTTCAATATTAGTTTTGTAAATCTCTCTCTAACCTGTATTCCACAACTTTTGATATACCATGATGTCATTGAAAACCACTTCAGAATACTTTCTGAATCCCAAGTATCCCATTTTGGGGTCTATTACTCACCTTCTTCTTAACCCAAAGCCAGAGGAAGAATAACTGTAAACCTGAGTGATGGCAACCAGCAGTTTACAAAACATTTCTTCACTTCATTTAAACCTCTCAAAACCATTAGTGCCATTCCACAGATGAGGAAGCTATAACTTAATCAGGAGATTAAAACAACCGGCCCAAGTTTGAAAGGAAAGTGAAGACAGCTTCAAGCCTTACGTGGGTTATCTGACTCTAAGTTACATTCTCTGCATTGTACTCTACCTAGATCTCTGAAGGTCTAACTTAAGACCTTTTTGCAAGTTACATGTCTAAGACAGCTTGCATTTTAAAAGGAGACTTTTCAAGGGTTTTCAAAGGATTTTCAGATTTCTAAGTGTGGTGATATCAGACACAATAGCCACAGAGAGCCAGCAATATCTCTGTCCAACCAGACCCCTCTGACCTCTGAAATCATCCTCTGATGGCTACTCTGGGTAATGAACAGGTTCACTCATTGCAATCCAGGTGCCTTGCATTTCATCTCTCTCAGGAATTTCAATGACCTGGCTGATGTTTCTCCAGATGGCACTTAAAAGACTCCCCTTGGGAGTCCCCTAGAGTTCTGGTCCAACCAGTACTAGTTAGAATGCAGAGATCTGGATTTCTTAACAAGTCTCTCAAGATAGTTCTGATGTAAGATGTTAGTGGATCACCCTCAACCGGTAGGTAGAGGGTAGAGGGTAGGAGAGAGAAGGGGAAGTGGCAGAGGTGAGGATGGGGAGGACATGCTTCATAAGACCCCTTGGGGATTTAAATTTTATCCTAAGAGTAGTGAGGAATAATTGAGCTTTTAAGCAGAGGAGTAATTTAATCAATTTAAGCTTTAGAAAGATCAAGAATGTGGAATGTAGAGAATGAACTAGTGGGTTCAAAGACAAGAGGCAGGGAGAGCAGTTGGAGGCTTTTGTAGTTATTCAGGCAGGGCTAGTAGCTTGGAATGCAATAGTGGTGGCAGGAATGGAAAGGGCTTCCCGCGTAGCTCAATCAGTAAAGAATCTGCCTGCAATGCAGGAGGCCTGGGTTTGACTCCTGGGTTGGGAAGATCCCCTGGAAAAGGAAATGGCAACTCACTCTAGTGTTCTTGCCTGAAAAGTCCCATTTACCAAGTTCAGAAGAACCTGGCAGGCTGCAATCCATGGGGTTGCAAGAGTCAGACATGACTTTGCGATGGAAAGAAAGAAAACAAAATAACATAGATGAAGAGCCAACACACAGTGAAAGGGTTCAATGAAATGGAAAAAAAATATAAAACAGAATGTAAATTGCTAGGAAGGATCTATAAACAAAAAGTCAGCACAACCCCAGAAATAATGATCTGGGGTCCAGGGGAGAACCCTTAACCTAGAGACCTCTTGTATTCTGAAGCTTCCTTGACTCTGTCCTTTCAGGAGACTTGTTTATGTTAATAAAGGGAATTTACTGCCTCAGATCATAAAGGCTGCTGCTCAACCTGAAATCTGTTCAACAACCATGCTAGCAACAGCCATATTTTTTAGCAGAGACCTCTAGCAAGCAGTTTCACGATTCTCTGTCATGAAAGTGCTTCCCAGCTAGCCCCATATCCCCTGTGTTACCTTGTTTATGAACTCGGGCGCTCTGACCTTCATCATAGCGTGCAGTCTGCCATACGGCTTGGGAATGAACTTAGCCCTGAGTCCAGTATGGAGCGTATGCAGAGAAACCTTGGCACAGATGGCCACATTTTAGTCCTAGGATTCTGTGAACAGCCTCTCATGAGTAATGAAATCAGATTTGTGGAGATATATATACACACGCACACACTATATTTATATTGTCCAATAATATTTTTAATCATATCATATGCCATCTCCCTGAAGCTGGTACATAAGATTATGGGCCCAGACCCCACTGACGTTGCCTCCCAATTAAGTCAATTATAATTTTAACCCACATGTGACTTTATTTTTCCAAACAATCACAGCCCAACAAAATGATACTAATTTTCTCTGTATCCACTAAAAGAAAGAAAACTGCCAGGGAAATAAGGAGACAGTACCTACCAGAAAATTGATTAAATAAAAAGGGGAGGAAATCACTGAACTTACCAAATAAAGTAGAAGACAGCAAAAACTCTTTGAAAAAATAATTCTCAACCCTGATCTCTCAGTAGAGTCACCTAGAGCTCTTATAAACTCAACAGCCCCATCAATTAATGCCTATCTCTACAGTGGGGGCCCAGGTCAATGGATGCTTTACAAACTCTACAGTACAGACTCCATGTACAGTATTTCTAATGTGTAGCACAGAGAACTACTGCTCTGGGAAACATAAGAGGGTTGTTATAGGCTTTTCAGCATCCGAGAATTCATATTTAACATGCTGTGGGACAAAGATTAACCCAAGATATCTGTGTCTTCTTTCTCATACTATAATAAAATGTCTACATTTTCTCTAAGCTAAATATTCAAGAAAAAAAATCAATGAGTAAAAGATCTTTCTTAATTTTTGTGTTTTAGAGAGGAATATAGTTTCATTGATCTTTTAATCTTTTAAAATCATAAGTCAACAATATCAGCTTTAGAAGTGAGTACAGTTTTGCTGCTTTTTTCTCATCTTTGAAAAACATGAATCAGATCATGTCACTTCTCTAAAGAACTACTCTTTACATTTTCAAGGCCTGGGCAGAGGGACACATGGAAGCCAAATACTATTTATTTAAATGTTTAAATTGATAGATCACATTACTAACTTGTTAAGTAAAATATACTCCATCCTCCATCCTCCTACTTTGACAGGTACTCAACATGCTTATTATTAGAGAAATGAAAATCAAAACTACAGTGAGGTACCACCTCACACCAGAATGGCCATCAGCAAAAATTCTACAATAATAAATGCTGGAGAGGGTGTGGAGAAAAGGGAATCCTCCTACACTGTTGGTGGGAATGTAAATTGGTGCAGCCACTGTGGAGCACAATATGGAGATTCCTTAAATGACTAAAACTAGAACTATGTATGATCCAGAAATTCCATACCTTGGTAAATATTCAGAGAAATCTCTCATTCAAAAGAATTCATGTACTCTAATGTTCATAGCAGCACTATTTATAGTAGCCAAGACATGAAGCAACCTAAGTGTCCATCAACAGATAAATGGATAAAGAACATGTGGCACATATATACAATGGAATATTACTCAGCCACTAAAAAAGAATGAAATAATGCCACTTGCAGGAACATGGATGGACTTAGAAATTATTATACTAAGTAAGCCAGAAAGAGAAAGACAAATTTTTTATATCACTTATATGTGGAATCATTTATTTTTTAAAGAATACAAATTAACTTATTTACAAAACAGAAATAGACTCACAGATATAGAACAAACTTATGGTTACCAAAAGGGAGGGGAGAGAAGGATAAGTTAAGAGTTTGGGATTAAAAGATACATACCACTATGGATAAAATAGATAACCTACAAGGACCTACTGTATAGCACACCTTCAACATCTTACAATAACTTATAATGGAAGAGAATGTTAAAAAAAAGAATATAAAAGAATATTTATTGTGTTTGTATATTATATATATATAATTGAATCACCTTATTGCATACTTCAAACAAACACAACACTGTAGATCAACTATCTTTCAATAAAAAATGTAAAAACAAATACAAGTTGGTAAAATATCAAAAAATAACTGAATTTAATTATTATTACACACATCTCAGTATTCTGTTTAAGTGCAAGTAATAAAAAGATGTACATGGCTCATAAATTATCTATTTTCAGAATAAAATTCATTTTTCTTGACTTCATTCCAGTAAAATCAATAATTATATATTATGATCAAGATTTTTCACATAATTTGTATTTTATTGATAGTAATGTCATAATATATCCCTTTCTTTGGTTATTATGTAGTTCTTAGATTTTTTTTTAATTTACTTCAGCTGAGAGAAGCTTACCCAAAAAGAAACCAGAATTGTCAATAAAATCCTTAAACCATAGCTTAGATTCAAAAATAAGCCTCATATTTTAATACCATGCTCAAATATTTATTTTATTAAAATAAAATATTTTAATCAAAATTATTTTAATAATAATAAAACTATTGTTTTTAATAATAAAATAATTATTTTATTGCAGAAAGTATAAAAAACATTTTAATTTTATCATATAAATTGTCACCATTTATATCATTATTTTCACCATAAAGCAATACCTAGAACTTGAAGAATCTGTTTTTTGCATGTGTGGGTCTGTACATTCTGGAGAAGGCAATGGCATCCCACTCCAGTACTCTTGCCTGGAAAATCCCATGGACGGAGGAGCCTGGTAGGCTGCAGTCCATGGGTCGCGAAGAGTCAGACATGACTGAGCGACTTCCCTTTCGCTTTTCACTTTCACGCATTGGAGAAGGAAATGGCAACCCACTCAGTGTTCTTGCCTGGAAAATCCCAGGGGCAGCAGAGCCTGGTGGGCTGCCATCTATGGGGTCGCACCGAGTTGGACACGACTGAAGTGNCTTAGATTCAAAAATAAGCCTCATATTTTAATACCATGCTCAAATATTTATTTTATTAAAATAAAATATTTTAATCAAAATTATTTTAATAATAATAAAACTATTGTTTTTAATAATAAAATAATTATTTTATTGCAGAAAGTATAAAAAACATTTTAATTTTATCATATAAATTGTCACCATTTATATCATTATTTTCACCATAAAGCAATACCTAGAACTTGAAGAATCTGTTTTTTGCATGTGTGGGTCTGTACATTCTGGAGAAGGCAATGGCATCCCACTCCAGTACTCTTGCCTGGAAAATCCCATGGACGGAGGAGCCTGGTAGGCTGCAGTCCATGGGTCGCGAAGAGTCAGACATGACTGAGCGACTTCCCTTTCGCTTTTCACTTTCACGCATTGGAGAAGGAAATGGCAACCCACTCAGTGTTCTTGCCTGGAAAATCCCAGGGGCAGCAGAGCCTGGTGGGCTGCCATCTATGGGGTCGCACCGAGTTGGACACGACTGAAGTGACTTAGCAGCAGCAGCAGCAGTCTGTACATTCATGACCGTGTGTGTGTGTGACATACGCTGTAACCACTAAGGCATGGAGCCCAGGCTTTATATGGTCTTGTCCTCCTATATGGTCTAAAGGCAGAACTGCTTCCCTTCTTATAACCCTTCAGAGGTTTCCCTTAGCATTCACCTAACTCTTTGCCAAGGACCACAAGTCCTTACTCTGAGGCCTTCTTATAAGGTCTAGGTTTCTGCCCAATGAGCCTGTCACCCTCCCCTCCAGCCCAGTTTACTTTGCTCCAGCTACAGTGGTCTCTGGTCTGCTCCTCAGACAACACAACCTCCTTTCTACTCGAGGACTTTGCACTTGCTGTTCCATAAGCCTACCTAGCACATCTTCTCCAACTCTTTACAAGCCTAGCTTCTTTGGATCTTTGGGGTTTCAACTTAAGGAAGACAGACAGCATCTTGCCTTCAGTGTGTGGTCCATCTTGTACTTACCATCTGTGTGGTCCTGGGCCAGTCTCCAAATGGCTCCATCTTTCAGTTTCCTATCTGTAGAGAGAAGACAATCATAGGGTTTCTCATAGGGTTACTGTGTGAATTGAATGAGTTAACATAAATAAAAGTCTTAGACCAGACCTGGCATAGAAAGCATCCAATAAATCACAGCTTAAGAAAGCAAAAGTTGCCTCCTTCAAGAGCCTTTCCTTAACTACTCAGCCCCAAAGCAACCAACCTCCCACCGGTATACCCCTATTTCATTTTTTATGGTATTTATCACTATCTAGAGTTGTACTGTTTATTTTATTATAATTGTTTATTGTCTGTCTCCTTCCTCTAGATTGAAAGGTTTATGAGAACTGAGCGCTTGTCTGAGAGTTCATTGCTACTTCCTCTTGTGCTTGACATATAGTAGGTCTCAATACATATTTGTTGAATTAATTAATTTTTAGAAAGCATGCCAACTGTAAATCAAATCAGAAATTACAATCTGAAAGAAAAAAATTGGTTCTCCTTCCCCAGTTAACTCTTCTCAAATTCTGCTCATTGATGCTTTCAAATTACAGTGCTGGAGAAGATATTTGAGGGTCCCTCGCACAGCAAGAAGATCAAACCAGTCAATTCTAAAGAAAATCCACTCTGAATATTCACTGAAAGGACGCTAAAGCTGATGCTCCAAGACTCTGGCCACCTGATGCAAAGAACCGACTCATTGGAAAAGACCTTGATGCTGGGAAAGATTGAAGGCGGGAGAAGGGAGTGACAGAGGACAAGATGGTTGGATGGCATCACCAACTCCATGCACATAAGTCTGAGCAAACTCTAGGATACAGTAAAGGACAGGAAACCTGCCATGCTGCAGTCCGTGGGGTCGCAAAGAATTGTACATGACTTAGCGACTGAACAGCAACAACAATGATATGCAAGGCTGTGACAAGCAGAAAAGTAAACAGAGAGGGCAATATGAAGGTCATGTGCTGAAGATGGCCAATCACTCACCAACAATGAGAGGCATTTTCTGACAGCCACAAGGTAAGTGGAGCCTTGAAGTTTTCCAATTAATTTAGTCACTGAGGACTTCTCACCTGGTCAATGTAAGCTGTTGTTTGTTATTAACAAGCAATTGACCAATACATGATTAACCTGCCTCATACAGTGGAGAGAGTCATAAGGTATGGAGGGAAAGTCTCCCTAAAGGAACACAAGAAGTATTAATCTTAATAGACCATCAAACTTTATGAGTGAACACCAATCACGCAAGGCCTGGCATATGAAATTGCACCTCCTAAAATAAGAATCAGAATCCTATTGCTCCAGCTTTGAATCCATTTGTTTGCTAACTATTATCTTGCTTTCCATAAACATATTTCTTTAGCTTGCATGACACTGGCATCAAGCCAGTGATGGTGAGAAAGCAAGGAATTCTAGCATAATTTAGGTAATTTTTACAGACAGCTAAGTCTCAAGAGCCTTTTGTGACTTCCCCATATTGGGAAGCTGTTGCCACTGCAGCCTGTAGTAAGAATCTTCACATACATGTCTGACTCCTTGGCCTCCCTGCCCTCCCCCATCTTCCCTGCCCTCCAGCTGCTTCCCCTCCTGCTGGGGTCCAGCCCCGGTGGATCCAGGGTAATTCGAAGCAGGGATGGCATGGCGAGAGAGATATTTAGATTTAGAGATATAAAGAGAGATTAGGAAAGAATAGTATAGTGGGAAATTTAAAGGAGGAAAGAGGCTGTATTCCTTGGTTTACATAGAAAGCCAATAAAGCCCTGAGACAAGGGACTTGAACCATCTACATAGGGCCACAGGCGCCCGCTTGAATGGCGGAGGGTGCCCTGCCTTGGGCTCCCTCTCACGTGGGTCTTAGAAGCCTGGGAAAATAAGTAGACTTGGCTAGCCTCTATGCCCCAGATGGGAATCAGCCAGAAAATAGAGTAAGAAAGAAAAGAAGACACAGGGGAACCAGTCATTCCAGGAACTGGCCCATCCTTTATTGTCCAGAAAAACTTTTATATTTTTAGTTGTACATAGAGAGTCGTGCAGGGTCAGCAGCTCTGACCCAGGCTTTCTTTCTGCATACCCATCTGTATACACAAGTCTTAGGTGATTTCCATCATCTTCTGGCCAGGAGGCCTATTAGCATTTATGGCCCTTTTCTGATAAGGGTCCATCAACCGGAAAACTTATTTGCCCTAAAAGTGTTGTTCTTACTAAAGTCTGGTGCCACTCTCAGAAAGCACTAAATAAAGTTACATTCTTACATAGCAAGGACACAACAATTTATAACAAAGAAAGAGGAGTACAGTAACTTATAACAAAGAGAAAATTCATTAACTCGAAAGTCTAGTGTTGCTAACATCAAAACTACTATATTCCTTTTTCTACATTCCAATTGCATTGATTAATATCCCCCAGGTGCCTAAAAGATAAAGGATATGGAGGCCTGACAGCAGTCATTGACTCAACAATGAAAACCCATCACCAATATAATTCTTAGCTCTAAAAGGCTCTATATCTTTAAGAGGTTTTAGGCTTCGTGCCTCTCACGGTTGGGGGGCTGTAAACAATCACATGCGTAGTTCTAAAAGTCCAGGGGAACCTGTCAGGCAAGTTAGAGAGCCATCAGAGGGATCTGAGCTGAGACAATCCTTTCATATGCAGGAGACCAGTTGGAGCTCTAAGTTAACTTTTTCCAGAGAAAGGTGGTCAGGGATAGCCCCCTGTAATGTCAGAAGAATATAGTATAGCAGACAGTAAACAGACAGATTTTGGTTTCGGGGTAGATGCTCAGGCAGAGGACCCCTTGAGACCTGACTCACCTTGCCCCGTCAGGTCTCTCTGCATGACCTTGTCATGGGTGGGATCTCCCATGCTGGCTCCTGGCACCCTCCTCTCACTCCTTCCCATGTTCTTGCAGTTCTCACTTTGCCAGCCCCTTCCTACTCTTTAGGCCTAAAAACTGATTTGGATTACTTCAAGCTCTGTAGGAGAAAAATGAGTTAGAAAAAATAATTTAAACAATGATCATTGTCATTGTATAGAGAGAAGCCAGTCTTCTGAATTAAAACATATCAGAAATGTATTTAATAATGCTGCAAATAAGTTTTAAGCATGGGCCCCAGTTCCTCATTGCTGCAAGGATGGTGAAGTCTGTAAGAATGATGCAAACAATTTCAGATAGTGCTTTGGTTTCCTGGCCAGTCCACCACAAAGGGTGCTGTTAATTTATGAAAGCTGAGCACTTCTTGAATATTCAAACACTGACATCCTACAAAATAAAATAATGGAAAGCTGTAGTTCACTGCAGTCAGTCACAAACAGCTGCAGGGCTTGCTTTTTGTTTGGATTTTAATCTATAGCACAAATTTCCAACAGGACCCTGTTGATGGTAAGTTTCCTTAGACTATGTCCTTTCAGTGGTTTACGGACAATAAAGAATACAAATTTGCTTCATGCTAGAGAAGCTATTATTCTGAGTCTTCAAAGGGCAAATAAGAAGAAACACCAGAAATTTTGAGGTGTGAATTCACTCATATATTTACTATATAGGAAATTTTCAAATATACTTTACTATATCCTCAGTAGTAGGAAGACAAAGAAAAAGGGAGTGAGTTCAGCTATTTATAGTCTGCCAGCACACCCATAAAGCAGGAGGAATAACACTATAGCACTGATCCATACTACCTGGCTCCAAAACTTTTTTGATTCCCAGGTTTTGGTTAAAGTATTTTTTCTTAAGTAAGGTAGGGTGGAAATTGATCTGATAACAATTGGATCATCCCCACCCACCTACACATTCACTTCTCTGGGCAGGTCCTAATGAAAGAGAAGTTCTGACTCTGATGTAGGAAGATTGGAAAATCACATGTGAGGGCCAGGACTGCCCCATAAGGTTAAACAGTCTGTGAAAGGTGAAAGTGTTAGTCGCTCAGTCATGTCCAATTCCTTGCAACCCCATAGACTGTAGCCCACCAGCCTTCTCTGTGCACAGAATTCTCCAGGCAAGAAAACAGAGAGCCACCAAGAAGGTCCTTAAACAATCTGGGAGACGTGCAGAGGCTCCTAGCCAGCAAGGAGAAATCGGACTAAGTTCCACTCACCAATCACATGCCTAGCTCGAGACTGCGTCCAGCTGGACAGGGCACCTTTGCCTATTTTTCCACTCAGAGTGCTTTTTCTATTTCATTAAAAGGTCCATAAAGGAAGCTTCTACTCTAGTATAAGTCCAAGTTCCAGCCTTACTTTTCCTTCACCATGAAGGTTCAGGCTTCCCTCTGTCTACAATTTTTATTCCATGTCTGTAATTAACACTTACTACATTGTATTATTTATTTGTCTATGTCTTCCCATAAGTCTGTGAGATTCATGAAAGCAATTATCTTACTCCTCTTAATTCTCAGTTCTTAGCATAGAACCTGGTACAAAATAATTTGTGCCAGTGCTTGAAAGACATGCTTGTTGTATGAATGTTTGGAAAGGTGGATAGTTGGTTGGAGGGAGGGAGAGAGGTACAGATGAGTGAAATCCAGAAATGATTTATCAAGAACAAGAAAATGGGCTTGGAGTCAGGGCAGAGGACTCCACTTTCTGCTCTTTCTCGATTCTTTGACACTATTGGTGAGAAAGCAGAGAATAACAGTCAAAATTTGAAGATTGTTAACAATAGCATTCCTCACTCAATAAGCCAACACAACTGTTTGAGACTAACACTGTCCTATATTTTTAGGAGGGGCACAGGGTGTTTTCCATTTGCCCCTCCCGATCAAATACTCACCCATCTCCATCCCACTTGGTACCCATGAGGCTGACCTGTATGGACAACATCAAGGGACTTACAGAATACTGAGCTAAGACACTCTGTGGCACATTACCCCACCTCTGTGGCTTTCCTCCTCCCCCTGCTTCAAAACACACTTTTTCAGAATGTTCCTTTAAGTAAGAGAAAATAGAAGTAAATATCAACCTTCCCAAAATTACCCTGTACATCTGGTGGAGACTGTCACTAATTGTCAACTCTCAGGTAAGCACACTAATGCTTTGGTGGAAAGCAGCTTTAATGGAGCCTTCAATTCCTTGGAAACCAGCTGCCAGTACAGAGCTTTGAATACTTGAACATCAACAGCAGCAAATCCACTCTCAGCACAACAGAACAAACGAATGTCTTTTATTTAACAAATCTGAGTGCTTTGATCCTTATGACTTCTTATCCTCTCTGGAAGCAAGCTGGCAGGGGGTGGAAGGGGGAGGTAGGAAGGCAGTCTTTTCTTCTAAAGCTTGTTCTCTAATCCATTGCTTCTTAAACGTCTTCAAAAGAAAGCATAAGTGGAAAAATATACTATGTGTAGTACACGGCTGAGCAAATAATTGAGGCTGTTGGTTGCTATAGACAACCAGCTTGATGGCTCCAATCCAAAATCACCTAGAGCACTAAAGGGAACAGTATCGCGGCCCAAGACATGCAATCATGTGGCTCAGTGAAGACGCCGGTGCTGGAAGCAGGCCCGTGGCATGTCCTGTCTGCGTCTCTGACACTGAACAGGGGGCCCAGGAGGCTGCCACTAGACCCGCAGCCCCCGCGCCTCTAGAAATTAGACATCACTATGGCCACTGTGGCTACCATCTCACAGTGAACTGCATGGGGCTTATTTCATGGAGCTGGCAGAGTGATTTGGTCTGTTATTTCCCAAGGAATAGCCTCTGAGCCCTATTATACTCATGTTCCCTGGGAAAGTGTGTGTGTGTGTGTGTGTGTGTGTGTGTGTGTACTTGGTCATGTCCAACTCTTTGTGACCCCATGGACTGCAGCCCACCAGGCTTCTCTGTTCATGGAATTTTCCAAGCAAGAATACCGAAACGGGTTGCCATTTCCTCTTCTAGGTGATCTTCCCAACCCAGGGATCAAACCCATGTCTCTTGCTTCTCCTGCATTGGCAGGTGGATTCTTTTCCACTAGTGCCACCTGGAAAACATAGAGTATCATAAATAACATTTAATGTTCCAAAATCATTCACATTGTCCTAAATTCAAAGCAAAAAAAAAGGGATGCCCAGAAGTTTTGCTTTCCCTTTGTACGAATCCCCTGGCCCTCAAGCCTTTTGGTACCTACTTTGCAAGTTTATGTATCTTCCTAGCTTTTCTTTTTGCAGACATCATGAACATAAAGAAATATTTTTATCATTTCTTTTTCTGACACAAATAGTAGCATGCTCGCCACACACCATGTGTGCCTACCTGCATTCTTTTGCACTTTGATTTTTTTCCCTTACCAAAATATCCACATGGGTACATGGAGTGTTTTCCCATTCTTTTTTACAGTAGCCCAGACTTCCACTGTGTGAATGTACCACAGTTTATTTTAACCAATATCTATTGATGCTTAGTTGACTTATTCCCAACTTTTTTGCTGTTGTAAACAGTGCTTCATGTGTCATTTTTTATGTGTGTAGATATGCTTTTAGAAGAAACTCCCAGAAACAAGATTACTGGCTCAAAGTATAAGCGCATTTGTAATTTTGATAAATATTGCTAAATTTCTCTCTACAAAGGTCTACCATTTTGCACCCCTACCAGCAATGTCTGCGTCGGGGGTTTCTATTCCCCCATAGCATTGCCAAGAGAGTATGTGGTCCAACTTTTGGACTTTCGCCATTCTGACAGTTTAAAAAATTATATATTAACAGAGGATTAAGTTTCATTTATATTATGAGGGGAATTTATCATTTTCTTATTTGTGTAAGGCCATCTGCATTTCCAAATGTTAGGCAGGAAGTTAGGCATGAAGAAACAGGAGCAGCCAAGCCAAAAAGGATGCAAGCTAATCTCTAAACCCCATCCCAGACACACCCAGAAGAGCTCACGGATATGCTACAAAAATAACCAGAGGCTTTTCTTGCACATGCACCCGAGGCACACAGTGGATGCAAACTAACCACAGAGCTTTCCTCAAGTAACCTTAGGCAGTTAGGAGCCTATTATGGGTTCATAAATATTCTGCACATACATACATCTGATTATAACAGATTGAGTTATGGGAAGACATAACAGAGCTTGCTGTTATATAACTTGCAGCTGTCAGTGGGCCTTGAGCTTACAGCCATTTGCCTTTCTTTCTTGATTGGTGGTGGGTACAAGCTCTACTTTGCACAACCAAAAGGAGATGGGAAATATAAAAAGGGGGAGGCTAAGAGGGATGGGTACAACTCCTTTGGGCTTGGCCTGATCTAATGTCTTGGGAGTGTCTATTTAATAAAAGATCTGTCTGCTTAAGGAGTAACTGAACTGAAATTTGTCAGTTGTTTTAAAACCTTTAGTCCATCGTTCCAAATTTTTTGTTGTCACAAGACAAGAACTGAGGGAGAGAAATGTCAAATCAGTTTTATTTAATCTCTTCCTGCTGTACAACGTTGTACCTATAGTCAACAATATTGTATTGTACACTTAAAAATTAAGAGAGTAGGTCTCATGTTAAATGTTCTTACTGGAAACGTGGGTGCCATAGCCACATCACTTGATAATTTAAAAAATAGTATGTCAAGCCCACTCTCCCACTTCATCTCACCCTCTCCTTCCCCCTCAGCCCCTGTCCACGTCTGTTCCCTACATCTCTCATGTCCTGCAAATAGGTACCATTTTGCTAGATTCCACATATATGCATTAATATACAATATTTGTTATTCTCTTTCTAACTTACTTCACTCTGTATGACAGACTCTAGGTTCATTCACATCTCTACAAATGACCTAATTTCATTCCTTTTAATGGCCAGTTAAAATTCCATTGTGTATATGCTGCCCAGCAGAAACTAACACAATATTACAAAGCACCTATGTCCAGTAAAAAAATAAAATAATTAAAAATAATAAAAAATAAAAGCAGCATAATGTTTTTCGTATTAAACAACTTTAAGGAGAGCCATGTCAAAACATTCTGCTTCACCAGGACCCTCTCCCAGTACACTAGAACCCCGTGACTGGTGGGCCCGAAAGGCCACCCACAGAGGGTGTGGCACTTGAGAGCCCTGGAGTCGAGGCCAAATCTGCAGACTGTAACATGGCTGAATAGGGTTATGTCAAGCCCCACCAAACACACGGTACCATCAGAATCCCCTCAGAACAAGGACAGTCCCAGACCTGCAGAGAGAAATTTATGAGAAGGCTTAAGCCCACAAATAAGGACAAACTTGAGAGACCAGAAGCAGCAGCATGTGGACTGTATCTTTTCCCTCCAAACCAGAGTCAGCATCTGGCCATCACGTGCAGCTGGTCTTGCTCACAGGCCAGATTTCCCACAGTGAATCACAGGGGAAGATAGTAAGTGATACTTACCTGGATTACGTCAGATCTCATGGAACTATACAGCAGTTGATTACAGAAGATTATAACAGTCAACATAGAAGGCACTCACCTGTTTTATTCCTTCATTGTTTTATTTACTGGATCTCATGGTATATGTAAATTTTCAATTCATAATAAACCTTTCCCAGTGAAGAAGCAAAAACAACCTAACTCTCTGAACTTCCTTTATTAGGGATCTAGATCAGGGAAAGAATATAGATCTCAGCTGAGTATAAAGTAATTTATTATAAGTAAGATTAGTCCAACTGATTAGCTATTTATTTCTCATTTTCTACCTCTCTATCATAAGTACCATGCAACTCCCTCACATGAGACTGTCCCTCTGACATAAACAAGACCTTGTGCCCTAACTACAGTTGCCAGCACAGCATCCCCAATGTCTCATTAAGGTTAGGCTTTTGGCAGCTGGGACTGTCAATAAAATTGCTAAGTCAAGCTCATGAAGTTTCACGTTTGTGGAATTTTCTTGTCTAAACTCTTTAATCCAGGCATTTGCAAACCAGCCATAACAGAGCGTCCACCGAGCATTCAGCAGACATTAACTAATTCATTCGCTACACTTCCCCCTTTGGGGATACTGGCCTGCAATATAAGACCTGCCAGGACACTCTTGTGAAATCATGGGAAGAGTTTTGACAGGATACTAGCATTGGGTGTTGATAATTCATTAAAACCACCTGTTTCAGATATCCAACTCTGTATAGTACCTGAAAGTGTTACTTTGAAATTTTTCAAACCTACAGAAAAACTGAGGGAATAGTATAAGGATCATCCATTTATCTTTCATCTAGATTCACCAATTTTAAACATTTTGTCACCTTTGCTTTTTCTCATTCTCTCTTGGAGTGTGTGTGTATCCGTGTGTGTGTAATACTATTATGAAATAAACTGCAGACAGCAATTGATACTTCAACCCTAAGTATTTCATCACTTATCCTTCAATAATAAGAACCTTCTCCTACATAAGCACAATACCATTATTATTCTGAAAGTATTTAAATTTGACACAATATCAAATCTAAGCCATGTTCAAACTTTTCCAATGGACCTGATAAAGTCCTTAAAGATGTTTTCCTTATTTCAAATCCATGATCCAATTGAAAGGATGATGAATTGCCTTTTGTTACCATATCTTTCTAGTTTCCTTTCATGTGGAAAACTTCTCACTCTCCCCCCAATTTTTTTAGGTCTTTTATCATGTTAGTGTTTTTGAAGAGTACAGATCAGTTGTTTTACAAAGTGTTCCACAACCTGGATTTGCTTGTTCATTTCCCTATGATTCAATTCAGGTTGAACATTTGGTGGAAGATTCTGGCAACACGTCAGTGCTGTGTGTCATCCCCATTTCATCACATTAGGGGACATAAAATATCTCATTATTCATGATGCTGAGTCTGGTTAAAGAGTCTGCCATATCTTTTAATTGTGTAAAACAATAAATAATACTTTGAGGTGGTGTGCATGTTAACATATATATGTATGTATAGAAACATGACATATTTTAGAGCAGTATGAGGTTCACAGCCACACTGAGTAGAAGATACAGAAGTTTCTCATACAGCTCCTCACCCCTCACATGTATTACCTTTCTTGTTATCAACATCTCCCACCAGATGGATGGGTCCATTTATTACAACTGATGATTCTACACTGACATATCATTATCAATTAATTTCCATAGTTTACATTCTATGGGTTTGAACAGTTGTAGAATGATATTAAGGAGAAGGCAATGGCACCCCACTCCAGTACTCTTGCCTGGAAAATCCCGTGGATGGAGGAGCCTGGTAGGCTGCAGTCCATGGGGTCGCTAAGAGTCAGGCACGACTGAGCGACTTCACTTTCACTTTTCACTTCCATGGATTGGAGAAAGAAATGGCAACCCACTCCAGTATTCTTGCCCGGAGAATCCCAGGGATGGGGGAGCCTTAATGGGCTGCCATCTATGGGGTCGCACAGAGTTGGACACAACTGCAGCGACTTAGCAGCAGCAGCAGCAGCAGCAGAATGATATTAATCCACCACTACCATGCCATATGGAGTAGTCTCACTGCCCTAAACTTCCTCTGAGCTCTGCCTATTCAGCCTTCTCTCTCCACTAACCATAGCAACCATGGCTCTTTCATTGTCTCCATAGTTTTGTCTTCTCTAGAATGCCATACAGGTGAAATCGTGTAGTATATAATCTTTCCAGATTGACTTACTTCCCTTAAGATATGCATTTAAAATTTCTCCCTTTTTTTAGATTGAGCTATAGTTGACTTGTAACATCATATTAGTTTCAGGTGTACAACATAGCGATTTGATATTTGTACAGATTGCATGGGGCTTCCCTTGTGGCACANTCTTTCCAGATTGACTTACTTCCCTTAAGATATGCATTTAAAATTTCTCCCTTTTTTTAGATTGAGCTATAGTTGACTTGTAACATCATATTAGTTTCAGGTGTACAACATAGCGATTTGATATTTGTACAGATTGCATGGGGCTTCCCTTGTGGCACAGATGATAAAGAATCTGCCCGCAGTGAGGGAGACCCAGATTTGATACCAGGGTTGGGAAAATCCCCTAGAGAAGGGAATGGCTACCCACTCCAGTATTCTCACCTGAAGTAACATACCACATAAAGTTATTACAGAATTATTAATAATATTCCCTGTGCTATATATTATATCCATAAGTCATATGATGTACATGACTCATCTATTTTTATAACTGTAATTTGTACGTCTTAATCCCCTTCATCTACTTTGCCCACTTGGGTATCCTTTCTCCCCTCTAGCAACCACTAGTTTGTTCTCTGTGTCTATAATCTGTTTCTGCTTTGTTATATTTATTTGTTTTGTTTTTCATATTCCACATATAAGTGAAATCATACAGTATTTACCTTTCCCTGTCTGACTTATTTCACTTAGCTTAATATCCATCCATGCTGCTGCAATGGCAAGATTTCATTCTGTTATGGCTGAATAAATATTTCGTTCTAATATTCTAACATACCGCAACATCTTTATCCACTCACCTGTCAATGAACACTTAGGTTGCAGAGCTCAGTTCATTTTAATGCTGAATGATATTGCATCATCTGTATATTTCATGGTTTATTTATCCATTCCTATGGCTCAGAGGTTAAAGCGTCTGCCTGGAATGCGGGAGACCAGGTTCGATCCCTGGCTCGGGAAGATCCCCTGGAGAAGGAAAATGGCAACGGCAACCCACTCCAGTATTCTTGCCTGGAGAATCCCATGGAGGGAGGAGCCTGGTAGGCTACAGTCCATGTGTCGCAAAGAGTCAGACACGACTGAGCGACTTCACTCACTTTTCACTTACTAAAGGACATCTTGGTTGCTTCCATGTTGTGGGCAATATGAATAAAGGTATTATAATATCTGTCTACAAGATTTTGTGGGGACAAAAGTTTTCAACTCTTTTGGATAAATACCAAGGAGCATGTTTGCCTGTATTAGTTGTTCTAATGTTGGTGGCAAAATGATTATTTTCGAATGCAATCATTCCTTCCACGTGTATGGTTACCATTCTTTTGTAAAGAAGAGCTTTTACTACACCCCATCACCACCACCACTAGGACATTCCAAGTGGGACAGTGCTAAAGAATCCACCTGCCAGTGCCAGAGACACAAGTGACATGAGTTCAACCCTGGGCTCGTGAAGACCCCCTGGAGTAGGAAACAGCAACTCCCTCCAGTATTCTTGCCTGGAAAATTCCATGGACAGAGGAGCCTGGCAGGCTACGGTCTATGAAGTAACAGTCAGACACAGCTGAGCGCACACACACACACATACACACACACACACACACACCATCACCACCACCACTATTTTTAAAAATTTCCATAGAACTTAACTCTTTTAAAACTCAATATGTTATAATCCATTGTTGTGATGGTCATATCTTTACAAATGTGATCAGAGGAACCAGCTTACAGCTAGTTAAAACTGACTTTTTATTAGGGTTCACTCAATTAGACATAGGATTAACAAGCTTTTCTCTGTACTGGGTTCCCTGTGAGGCTACTCTGGGAAAATGACTTTAAAATTCTTAGAAGCCCTGCTCTTTTACAGAAAGGATGAAGGTTGTTGACTTTACCTTGGGGCCACATTTTCATGATAGCACCACAGGTTTGATTTTTCTTCCCCTTTCAGGCCCATTATAGCTTTGGGAGCCCTTTGCTACCTGTGAACACTATCACAAACCCGCTATATGACCTTGAAATTCTACTCGAAATATGCACCAATTGATATAATGACTATAATGTGATTTTTTAAATTCTGTTAATATGATAGATTACCTTCATGGATTTTCAAATATTCATTAAGCCCTATATCACTGGAGTAAACACCATTTGTCTGTAGTAGGCACTTTAGTTATATAAATTGTTGGGGGGAGCTAGTAAAATTTATAATTTTGCTACATTATTACATATTATAATTCATTACAAGTAAGAAGCCACACTATGTTAAAATATTGGTTTTAACCTCCAGTCCTTAATCAGTCAGGAATTGGTAATATGACCTAAATATGACCCAACCTAGATAGCATATTCAAAAGCAGAGATATTACTTTGCCAACTAAGGTCCATCTAGTCAAGGCTACGGTTTTTCCAGTGGTCATGTATGGATGTGAGAGTTGGACTGTGAAGAAAGCTGAGTGCCAAAGAATTGATGCTTTTGAGCTGTGGTGTTGGAGAAGACTCTTGAGAGTCCCTTGGACTGCAAGGAGATCCAACCAGTCCATTCTGAAGGAGATCGGCCCTGGGATTTCTTTGGAAGGAATGATGCTAAAGCTAAAGCTCCAGTACTTTGGCCACCTCATGTGAAGAGTTGACTCATTGGAAAAGATTCTGATGCTGGGAGGGATTGGGGGCAGGAGAAGGGGACGACAGAGGATGAGATGGCTGAATGACATCACTGACTCAATGGGCGTGAGTCTGAGTGAACTCCGGGAGTTGGTGATGGACAAGGAGGCCTGGCGTGCTGCGATTCATGGGGTCGCAAAGAGTCGAACACGACTGAGTGACTGAACTGAACTGAATGACCCAACCCCAAGCACCCAACCTTCCAGACTCCTTCTTTTCCCACAATACTGTAGAAAATCCAGCAACATCCCCAACATTTTCAAAGCTTTGGGGCTGTGAGAGAGACGAATGGTCTCCTCTGATTACCTATCTCCCTTTACAGCCAACTCAATTCCCCATCACCTCCAGACAATCCAATGCCACTTGTGTATTTTGCTGTAGAAAGGGAAGTCTGTTGCTAAGTCATGTCCAACTCTTTTGTGACCCCATGGACTACAGCCCACCAGGCTCATCTGTCCAGGGGATTTCCTAAGCAAGAAGGCTGGAATGGATTGCCATTTCCTTCTCCAGGGACTCTTCCCAACCCAAGGATCAACCCTACATTGCCTGCATTAGCAGGCAAATTCTTTACCACTGAGCCACAAGGGAAGCCAACCTCTGCCATATTTCTCCCAAACATGGATTTAGCACGTTCTTCACTTCTCAAAGCTTTGTGGAAAATAGAGTTATCACCATCAAATAGGAAGTAACAGTATTCCACACCAAATAACATTGATCTAGGACTCTTCTCTGTGCTCCCTTCCAGGGCTGCTCATTGGTTTCATTCTGCCTATTCATTCTACCATAACTCCTTTCAGCATCATCTCCACCTCTGAAACAAGCACCAGGCACCATAAAAATGGAGTGACTGCAGCAAAACCCTTCATTCATGGGCTAAGTCTAGAGTCACTTAGTTTTCAAGTTCCCCAATTGATAACATGCTTTTCCTCTTTGCCTCATTCATCCTATCTAAGAACATCCTTTCAATCGTCTTCCTGCCTCCTCACCTTTGGCAACCCATTCTCGCATCATCTTTAGCAGTGACAACCGTACTGGCTGATTCCAGGTAGCCAGCCCTCCCAGCTCATCCCAGCCTGGGAATAAGACTCTTAGCTGCACTGTTCTTCTGGCTATCCACCTCTCCTATCAGCCCATCACTGTTCACAACTCTATGGAAAAACTCAGTCTGTTACATTGGACCCACTTCTTACAAACTGATTGTTGATCTTTCCATTGTGACCAACCCAGCTTATCTGACTCTGCAGGAAAGAAAGGGCTGTTGAGTCACAACTGCAATTATGAGTCAGAACATTCCAGCCCCAGGGGGAGGGAAAAGAGAAATATAAAATATTCCTCCCGGGAAAGAAACACATGAGAACTATGTGAAGTCAACTCCTTACTTCAAATCTCATACATATTCACAGACACATGAGCACACACACACACTTTCCATTTATGTTATTCTTGCCTATAGCTTCTAGAGGAGAAAACTGAGTAAAGATTGTCCTTAAAGGGATAAGGGATAAGGGAGTCAATGGTCTGAATTGCAGTATAGACAGTGGCAGCTCCACCAAGCATCACGAACTTTGCTGAGTCATAGTGAATTTTCTACCTCATTTGGTACATGTACCCTGGCCCAGTGCTATGGCAGTGAGAACTTTCAGACAAACAATTACAAACAAGATAAAAATCAAGAAATAGAGGTCAGACTTCAGCCTTGGGTCTAGATTACACTGCCATTAATAATGTGAGTCCATTTATTGATGGCACAGTTTTAATAAGTAAATACAATCAGGAGGCTGAGAAGCAATTAATCAGTAATACCCTCTGTGGTAGGCAAAATAATGCCTCTACCAAAAATGCCCACTTGGTTACATGGCAAAAGAGACTTTGTTAAATATCTTGGGAGAGAGAGATTATCCTAGAATATCCAGGTGGGCTCAATTTGACTCCAGGAGTCCTTAAAGGAACAAGGAAGAAGAAGGTCAGAGTTAAGAGGCTGGAAGATGCTACTGTGCTGGATTTGAAAATGGAGAAAGGGGCTACAAACCAAGGAACATGTGTAGTCTCTAGAAGTTGAAATAGGCAAGAAAAAGGATTCTGAGTGCTTCCAGAGCCTCCAGAAAGAATGAAGCCAATGGCTCCTTGATTTTTAGCCCAAAGAGAGCAATTTCTGCTTCTGATCTCCAGAATCAGAGGTAGTGGTAGTCATGTCTGACTCCGCGACCCCATGGACTGTAGCCCACCAGACTCCTCTGTCCACGGGATTTCCCAGGCAAGAATACTGGAGTGGGTTGCCATTTCCTCCTCCAGAGGGTCTTCCCTACCCAGGGATCAAATCCATGCCTCCTGCTTGGCAGGCAGATTCTTTACCACTGAGCCACCTGGGGAGCTGATCTCCAAAATTATAGCATAATAAATTAGTATTGTCTTACACCACTAAGTTTGTATTAGTAAGTTACAGAAAGTGAAAGTGATAGTCACTCAGTCATGTCCAACCGTTTGTGACCCCATGGACTGTACAGTCCATGGAATTCTCCAGGCCAGAATACTGGAGTGGGTAGCCTTTCCCTTCTCCAGTGGATCTTCCCAACCCACTGCAGGTAGATTCCTTACCAGTTGAGCCACAAGGGAAGCAATAGGAAAGTAATATGCCCCTCTTCCTCAGCTGAGTTCTGAACTAATTTGGAGAAAGTCAAGGAGATACAGAACAAGATGTTACCTTTATTGCTGATAAAGCTGAGAGTAGAAAGGTAAGTAAGGATAAAGGTTCCAAACCCTAGGTTCCAAACCCTAGTTTAGATAGCCTTCAACACTAGCCAAGTGCCAGCCCCTAAAAACTCTATGGCAGAAAGGACATCAATTAAAAGCTAACCAAGCTTCATGGTTCAAGACCACAGTATCACAGTCACATACAAAGGCAAAAGAAGACAGCTTCCTCCTGCCCATCTCTTTTTTACCAGGAGGATAATCTTTCCCACATGTGCCTCCCTGGAAACTTTCCCAGAACTTCCCCTCAGGGACCGCTGACAAGGATAGTTCTCAGGGCCAAGTACAAGCTGCAAGGAGCCAGGGGAAACAAGCACTGGAATTTTCAACCTCTATTCCCTGGAGGAGGGCATGGCAACCCACTCCAGTATTCTTGCCTGGAGAATCTCATAGACAGAGGAGCCTGGCGGGCTTCAGCCCATGGGGTTGCAAAGAATGGGACACAACTGAATGACTTATCACACATGAGGCACACAGTGATTAAATAAGCACTTCCAGCAAAGAGTTAGGTACCTATTCCAGTGAAAGACAAGAAGCAGAGAAATGGGTGCTGAGCCCCTTAGATAAGGTCGTAAGTTCAAGTTGAAA
>SJYA01001198.1:156976-191273 GCA_006410615.1 Neotragus moschatus
AAGGGGTTAGACAAAGGAAGGAGCCTTCATAAGAGGCCATAGATATAGGCTTTACATGTGACGTTCATAAAGACTAGTTAGAGATCCTGGAGCATTCGGGTGATCATGTTCAATTTAAAATAGCAGATATATGGGACTTCCCTAGTGGTCCAGTGGTTAAGACTTCACCTTCTAATGCAGGGGATGCAAGTTCAATCCCTGGTCAGGGAACTAAGATTCCATGTACCACAGGGTAACTAAGCTCATGCACTGCAATAAGAAGTCTTTGTGCCATAACTAGAGAAAGCCCATGCACCCAGATTAAACCCCAGTGGTTAGGACTCCATGCTTTCACTGCCGGGGCCCAGGTTCCATCCCTGGTCTGGGAACTAAGAATTCTGCAAGCCTCATGGTACAGTCAGAAAAAAAAAAAAAAACCAACAAAAAAAAAAAAACAGGATACTAAATATAGCTATAATATGATAAGCATGTTATAAAAATGTAAGCTTGATTAGGGCAGAAGCTTCACCTTATTCACAGTTTTATCTGAACACAGTGCCTGGCATATCACAGATGCTCAATATATCCTGGTTCAATTGTTTGAATGAAACTATGTATTTGTATGGGCTTCCCAGGTGGTGCTAGTGGTAAAGAATCCACCTGCCAATGCAAGAAGTATAAGACATGCAGGTTTGACCTCTGGGTTGGCAAGATCTCCTGGAGGAGGAAATGGCAACCTACTCCAGGATTCTTGCCTGGAGAATCCCATGGACAGAGGAGCCTGGAGGGGTACAGTCCATAGAGTCACAAAGAGTCAGATACAGCTGAGCATCTGAGCACCATGCATTTATGCATTACATAATGCTTGTTAACAGAAACTGTATGTGCCAAATGCTAAAAAGGATCATTTCTCAATGTGAGATGGCAGAAATTTTTAGTTTTTTCCTTAATGCATTTTTCTGAATTTCAACATATTCTACCATCAACCTATGCTATTTTTAAAATCAGAAAAGCAGTGTTCCTTGTAAAGAAGTAAAATGAGGAAATGAGTGTTCTCTTGACAGCATTCAGCAGTTTTTTTCTGAGAGGCCCTGGGGATAGTAAAGTGCAGTATCTTCCTCTTGCCTAAATCAGACCACCTGGCAGGCAGGGGCTCCTGGGGAGAAAGCTTGTTCAGAGCTGTTCTCTGATGTTAAGAGAACAGAGGCAGGACTGGGCCTCCCAGGACCCCTGTGGGGGAGCATCTCCTAGTCCGGTGTCTCAGGACTAGTTCCAGCTCCTCCAGCAGCCACTGACGAGAGAGCGAGGAATCAAAAGGCACGAGGACTAACTGATGCAAAGCTAACAGCCTAGCCTGTGAGAAAAGAAGTCAATTGTTCCCCCTCAAAGAACTCGTGGTGGCTGCCTACTCCATGCCTCATTTTCCAGGAAGAAACTAAAGGTAGGGTAGCCTTGGCCTGCAACAGCTTGGAGCCGGGCTTGGGTTCCCAGCCAGAGACTGAGGTCGAGTTATGGCAGTGAGAACACCAGATCCTAGCCACTAGTCAGTGACAAGGTGCTGGTCCTTCGGCTTTGCAGAAAAGAATTCCTGCAAAGATGGAAAGTAGTGAGGCAAGTAAAGTATTTATTAGAAGGGAAAAGAGTACAGTACGTGTGCATAGACACACGGGCAGACTCAGGGAGAGAGAGTCACTGAGTCTTGCCTTCATGGCAGTTTGAATCACTTTTATGGGGTATTTCTTTGGGATTTCCTTTGGCCAATCATTGATTCTCCTAGTTCACAGTCCCTTTTTGGTATATCTCAGGATCCTCCCATGTGTGCACACATCTCTTAGCCAAGATGGATTTTACAGAAAAGGCATCTGGATAGAACATCCCTTGGCATAACTCCCCTTTGGCGTCCAAGGAGCCTCTTCTGCGCATGCGTGGTCAGGGAGGTCTCCTGATTTCAAGAATGAGGTCTGAGCAGGGCCTAGCCTCCTCATCTTAATTGCTCTGCTATTCTCATCCACGATTGAGCGACTGAACTGCACTGATTCTCGTCTTGGAGTTACCGATCNTGGCAAAAACCACTACAATATTGTAAAGTAATTAGCCTCCAATTAAAATAAATTAATTAATTTTTTAAATAAATAAATAAACAAGGTGACAATAAGCAGACTCTGCATACTCCTTTTTTCAATCCTAAACCAGTCAGTTGTTCCATATAGGGTTCTAACTGTTGTTTCTGGACTGCAAACAGATTTCTCAGGAGACATGTAAGATGGTCTGATATTCCCATCTCTTTAAGTTTTTCACAGTTTGTTATGATCCACACATTCAAAGGTTTTAGCACAGTCAATGAAACAGAAGTAGATGTTTTTCTGTAATTCTCTTGCTTTCTCTATGATCCAGTGAATGGTGGAAATTTGATCTCTGATTCCTCTGCCTTTTCTAAACCCAGATTGAACATCTGAAAGTTCTTGGCTCACGTAATGTTGAAGCCTAGCATGGAGGATTTTGAGCATAACCTTACTAGCATGGGAGAAGAGTGCAATTGTCCAGGGATTTGAACATTCTTTAGTACCTCCCTTCTCAGGAATTGAGATGAGGATTGACCTTTTCAAGTCCAGTGACCTTTGCCGGATTCTCCAGTCTCAGCAGAGACTCTGCTTCCCCTATCCGGTGTGTCTTAAATTAATTCATACTCCCAGATGCTAAAATAATATGAAGACCTAGAATTAAGCAAACCACTTGAAACCAATGACAATGAATGAGCCTACAGAACTTATGTAGGAATTTAGAGACTAAACTAATCACCAACCATCTTCACTGCTAGAGCGTGTGTGCTCAGTCATTAAGTTGCATCCAACTGTTTGCAACCACATGGATTGTAGCCCACCAGCCTCCTCTGTCCACGGAATTTTCCAGGCAAGTACTGGAGTGGGTTGTCATTTCCTCCCCCAGGGGACCTTTCGACCCAGGAATCAAATCTGCTTCTTCTGTGTCCCCTGCATTGGAGAGTGGATTCTTTACCACTAGTGCCACCTAGGTAACCCATTGCTAGTAAGACATTCAAAATAATTGACTGGTTGGACCACAGTCTGGGCACACCCTTGCACAGTAGCTATCAGCTCAGTACCTGGTTCTTGAGATCTTTGTCACCTCTCCTACATATTCTGTGGTCTCTCCTGGATGGTCTCGCCCATTGCCCAGTCAAGTTTAGATCATCTGCCTATAAATTTTTCCACATGTGGAATCTCTACCAAAAAATTTAAACTTCAGTCAATTTGACTTTCCCTCATCATCCAGGGAGCTCTTGGGTTGCCTTTTTCTCAGCCTAAAAAGTTGTGTTTAGACAAACAAGCCCGTTTCAACATTAGGCTATTTGTTCCTCAGTTGCTCGGTTGTATCTGACTCTTTGCCACGCCATGGACCGCAGCATGCCAGGCTTCCCTGTCCATCACCATCTTGCTCAAACTTATGTCCACTGAGTCCAATCATCTCATCCAATCATCTCATCCTCTGTCTTCCCTTTCTCCTTCTGCCTTCAATCTTTCCCAGCACCAAGGTCTTTTCCAATGAGTCAGCTCTTCACATCAGGTGGCCAAAGAATTGGAGCTTCAGCTTCAGCAATAGTTCTTCAATAAATATGTAGGACCAATCTCCTTTAGGATTGACTGGTTTGATCTCCTTGCAGTCCAAGGAACTCTCAAGAGTCTTCTCTAACACCACAGTTTGAAGGCATCAATTCTTCAGTGTTCAGCACTTTTTATTGTCCAGCTCTCACCTCCATATGTGACTACAAGAAAAACTGTAGCTTTTACTATATGGACCTTTGTAGGCAAAGTAACGTCTCTGCTTTTTAATATGCTGTCTAGGTTTGTCATTGCTTTTCTTCCAAGGAGCAATGGAAGGAATGTTCCCTTTATTAGGCTAAAGGGAACATAATTAGAAAAACTAACATTCAAGGGGGAAAATTACGGTGCATACCAAAGTCAAGAAAAAAATCAATCTGAGATTTTCAGTTCTCCTAATTTTAGGAGCAACTATATAAATACACCTACTCAGGTCAGCAATTCTCATTTGCTGAAACAAGATAGGGTTCCTGTGAAACTCTGATGCACAGCCCCACAGCATTGCTCCCAGTGATTTTTTAAGAATACAGCTGGCCTCTCTGAAGAATGATTCTTAATAAAAAGCCAGAAGCTTGTCATGAGTGCCAGGTTTTTTCTTCTAAGAGTCCTACTGTATACCCTGACTGAGTTTCTCACTTCACAGACCATTTTTATCCCCACATTTCTACGACCAGGTGAATGGCAGCCTTGCGGGGAGGCATTAACACACCGTTAGTCTGTTGCACTGTGCACAGCTTGAAGCACAAGTGATAAATTGCCTGTAAGTTTTTCTCATACCCTTTAAGCCTTAACTTTCTCAGGGTATGCGTGGTGCACTGAGCTGTCAAAGAAGCTGTCCCTGTGAAGTCTCTCATTTTTCTTTTAGTGCTAGTTCTTAAAAAGTCACAAAGCAAAACAAATTACCCCCATAAAATTATAATGGCCAACAGGAAAATTCATGAGAACTCTCCTCCAGGACTGCAGCTGCCACAACTCATGCCTGCCCGCACGCATTAACGACCCACCTCGCCTGGTTCCTGGGGAGGGGGGCACTGGGACCCCACCCGCCCAGATCTCTTCTTGCCTCCCCACCACCAACATTGCTCCTGTCAAGGTCACCAGTGACCTAGAAGCTGCAATCCAGCAAGAACTTTTCAACATTATTTCTGGTGACCTCTCAGGAGAATGACCTCTCGGATAAACACGATGGTGTGATCACTAACCTAGAGCCAGACATCCTGGAATTCGAAGTCAAGTGGGCCTTAGGAAGCATCAGTATGAACAAAGCTAGTGAAGGTGATGGAATTCCAGTTGAGCTATTTCAAATCCTAAAAGATGATGCTGTGAAAGTGCTGCACTCAATATGCCAACAAATTTGGAAAACTCAGCAGTGGCCACAGGACTGGAAAAGGTCAATTTTCATTCCAATCCCAAAGAAAGGCAATGCTCAAACTACCCCACAATTGCACTCATCTCACATGCTAGTAAAGTAATGCTCAAAATTCTTCAAGTCAGGCTTCAACAGTATGTTAACTGAGAACTTCCAAATGTTGAAGTTGGATTTAGAAAAGACAGAAGAACCAGAGATCAAATTGCCAACATCTGCTAGATCATCAAAAAAGCAAGAGAGTTCCAGAAAAACATCTATTTCTGCTTTATTGACTATGCCAAACCTTTTGATTGTGTGGATCACAACAAACTGTGGAAAATTCTGAAAGAGACAAGAATACCAGACCACTTGACCTGCCTCCTGAGAAATACATATGTAGGTCAAGAAGCAACAGTTAGAACTGGACATGGAACAACAGACTGGTTCCAAATTGGGAAAGGAGTATGTCAAGACTATATATTGTCACATTGCTTATTTAACTTCTATGCAGAGTACATCATGCAAAATGCCAGTCTGGATGAAGCACAGGCTGGATTCAGGATTGCTGGGAGAAATACCAATAACCTCAAATATGCATAACACCACCTTTATGGCAAAAAGGGAAGAAGTACTAAAGAGCCTCTTGATGAAAGTGAAAGAGGAGAGTGAAAAAGTTGACTTAAAGTTAAACATTTAGAAAACTAAGATCATGGCATCGAGGCAAGAGGAGAAGGGGATGAGAGAGGATAAGATGGTTGGATGGCGTCACTGACTCCATGGACATGAGTTTGAGCAACCTCCGAGAGTTAGTGATGCGGACGCGACTGAAGCGACTTAGCAGCAGCAGCAGCAGCAGCAGGGAAGCTGGGCATGCTGCAGTCCATGGAGTCACAAAGAGTCAGACACGACTGAGCGACTGAAATGAACTGAACTGAATCACCCCTCCAAATCCCTTCTTTTTCACCATCTCAGCGAAAAACTGAGTACAGGACTTTTACCTCCTTGAATGTGAAAAAATGTTAAAGTGAATGTTAAAGCGTTCGTCGCTCAGTTGTGTCCGACTCTTTGCAACCCCATGGACTGTAGCCCATTAGGCTCCACGGAATTCTCCAGGCAAGAATACTGGAGTGGCCATTTCCTTCTCCAGGGGATTTTCCTGACCCAGGGACTGAACCCCGGTCTCCTGCATTGCAGAAAGACTCTTTACCATCTGAGCCACCAGGGAAGCCCACCCTCCCTTCATCTGCATCTCAGTAAATGACCCCAGACCCACTCTGTTGTTCAAGGAGTCAGGGATGAGCCCCTCTCCCCATATTCCATTTTTCAGACGATCACTCAGTCCACTCTAGCCCATGCCTTACCTCAACCCATAGGATCTAACCTCTTCATCTCACACCCACTCTTCTTCCCTCCAATCAGCTCACCACTCTCTCTACAAATCTGACCACATCCGACCCCCTGTGATACCCCCTATGGATTCCTATTGCTTCTTAGAATAAAGAGAAAAACTCAGGGATGACTTTCCCAGCTCAGCACCGCCTGGCCCCTCCTGCTCCCCACTCTCCTTGCCTTCCACTCCCTGCACCCTGCTCACGGTCTTCGCTCTGTCCCTGTCATGTTGGACTGATTGCTGTCGCTCGGTCTGCCTACCCGTATTCCTCGTCCCTGGAAGGTTTCAGCCTTCCCTCAACATGCTCCCACCATGCTGTCTTTCTCTCCTCTCTCATCTGGCTAACTCTTATCTCCAAATATCCTCTGAAATGACTCTACTTCTTGGAGACTCTCCCCAACCCTGGAGATGAGGTTCATTATTTTTGCCACATGCTCCCTTCGTCCATGGTTTGTGCTCTTTTAGAATATTCCCTACATGTGGATTTGTTGATTTAAAGCCCTATTCTCCCCTGGTCTGTGAACTTCATGAGTTCAGGGCACCAGTTTATCTCAATGTCCCCAGTGCCTGGTACAAAGCCCAGCACAAAAATGATGTCCAGTAAACTGATGATAAAGAATCCACCTGCAATGCAGGAAGACTCGAATTCCATCCCTGGGTCAGGAAGATCCCCTGGAGAAGGGCATGGCAACCCATTCCAGTATTCTTGCCTGGAAAATTCTATGGACAGAGGAGCCTGGTGGGCTATAGTCCATAAGGCCACAAAGAGTTGGACATGACTGAGCAACTTAGCATACACAACACACAGCTGTGTTAGTTGTTGCTGTATGATGAAGGGAATCAGCTATACGTATACATATATCCCCTCCTTCTTGGACCTCCTTCCCACCCTACCAAACTTGTCATAATTAAATCTAATCAGATTTTTGAACCTCCTAGGGAGCAGGAGTTCCATTTTTGTTCTCTGTTTCTGGTGTGCACCTCACACATATGTCCACCTATATCCAGAAGGCAGTCCAACATCTATATCCAGAAGGCGATCCAAGACTGTCACCTGCCTCTTCTATCTTTACCTCACTCACACCCACACATTGCTTCACATGTTACAAGTGTTTGTTAAATGTTTAGCAATTACAAGATAGCTTCTGCCCAGAGGCCACAGAGAAGAACTGTGAAGCACAGGCTTGGGGTCAACAGACCCTTGACCAGGTCCATTTATAACTTTCCTTATCTTTAAGATTATAAGCAAGTTACTAAATCTCTCTCAACATCATTTTCCTTAGCTGTAAATTGGGGATAATAATACTACTCAGTTGGGATGTTGGAGAGATAAAATGAAACAATGTGTTAAAAAAAAAAAAAACAGTAATGATGCTTATTACAGCAAGCATTCAGTAAAAAATAGCTATCACTACCATAGCTAACATCATCAGACCAAGTGTAAGAGCTAACTATACCTCTGACAAACAAGAAATTATCAAATAAATGACAGTATGTATATGCTAAGAAACACTGTGACATCATTTCAAATGCCTTTAAATAACATTAATAACATGAGAGAAATGCTCATACTATAATATTAACAAATATATAGGCTAATTGAATAAATATATGTGACACGTTTAACATGTGCAAGTCACAGTTTTAACCTGAAGCTATGATTAGTCAACAAGACAGTATGGTCACTGGCCTCGTGGAGTTCCAGTCTAATGTGCATAAAGTAATAAGTGACACATTAATCAAAGATAATAATGTCCTAAATGAGATAGTTACATATAGCTTCCACACAGTATCATCTCAATTACATGAAAAGTGTATGACTAAGTAAATGATTGGAAGAAATCCAACAAAATACAATAATGTATTCTAGGGTTGTAAGTGATTATTACATACTTTATTATACTTACATATATTTACCCAAAACATGTGCTAATTTTTTAATGTAAACCTATTGCATAGTTCTATGAATCTGCCTTTTGAAAAGAAGCTTAGACAGAACTTCTAAACTGTTTATCCGGAATCCACCCTCCTTTCTATTGTGTCTTCTTCGGTTTTCATAATAAGTAGGAGGTAGGTCAGACAGGACTACCTCAGCTTCCTGCTGTCTCCACACCTGTCTTTCTTCCCTGCAGTACTAAGAAAGCAATGTCAGACAACCAGGTCAAAGGCTGCCCTGGTTTTATTTCCTCCACTCTCCTCTAAGCCAAGTCCTTCTTTGCCATCTCCCTGGTCTGCATTTATAGTCTCTTCCTCATCCTCTTCCAGTCTCTCCCAGCCTTAAAAACTCTCCTGGACCCCATGTACCACCTCTAGATCCCACACTCTCTCTCTTTTCACTCTTGGCTAACATTTTTTAGGATGTTCTAGACATCTACCTCCTCTTCTTCATGTTCTATTTGGTCTTAAACATGGACAAATTTGCATCCACCCACAGTGCCCCCACTGAATCTACTCCTGCAAATGCCACTCAGAATCTTCCTCATGACACATACAAGGAACAATTTGCATCCTTACTTTTAAAAGCCTTTTTGCTGACTTTTGTGCATGTATAACCTTCTGCCAGGAATGCTCTCCTCCTGCCTCTTTGCCTGAAAAACTCCTTGTCTCTTTCAGATCTCAGCCTAAATGGCACAAGGCCAAAGACATCTTCTCTACTTCTCTTTGCATCACAATAAAGATAAGCTGCAAAATGTCAGTTTTCATTCCAATCCCAAAGAAAGGCAATGCCAAAGAATGTTCAAACTACTGCACAATTGCACTCATCTCACATGCAAACAAAGTAATGCTCAAAATTCTCCAAGCCAGGCTTCAACAGTACGTGAACTGAGAACTTCCAGATGTTCAAGTTAGGTTTAGAAAAGGCAGAAAAAGCAGAAAAGCAAGAGAGGGGGAAAAAAAGCAAGAGAGTTCCAGAAAAACATCTATTTCTGATTTATTGGCTACGCCAAAGCCTTTGACTGTGTGGTCACAACCAACTGTGGAAAATTCTGAAACAGATGGGAATACTAGGCCACCTGACCTGCCTCCTGAGAAATTTGTATGCTGGTCAAGAAGCAACAGTTAGAACTGGATATGGAAAACAGACTAGTTCCAAACTGGGAAAGGAGTACGTCAAGGCTGCATATTGTCACCCTGCTTATTTAACTTCTATGCAGAGAATATCATTCTAAATGCTGGACTGTATGAAGCACAGCTGGAATCAAGATTGCTGGGAGAAATATCAATAACCTCAGATATGCAGATGACACCACCCTTATGGCAGAAAGTGAAGAAGAACTAAAGAGCTTCTTGATGAAAGTGAAAGAAGAGAATGAAAAATTTGGCTTAAAGCTCAACATTCAGAAAACTAAGATCATGGCACCCAGTCCCATCACTTCATGGCAAATAGATGGGGAAACAATGGAAACAGTGACAGACTTTATTTTCTTGGGTTCCAAAATCACTGTAGATGGTGATTGCAGCCATGAAATTAAAAGATCCTTGCTCCTTGGAAGAAAAGCTATGACAAACCTAGACAGCACATTAAAAAGCAGAGACATTACTTTGCCAACAAAAGTCCATCTAGTCAAAGCTATGGTTTTTCCAGTAGTCATGTATGGATGTGAGAGTTGGACCATAAAGAAAGTGGAGCACTGAAGAACTGATGGTGTTGGAGAAGACTTTTAAGAATCCCTTGGACTGCAAGGATACCCCACCAGTCCATCCTAAAGAAAATCAGTCCTGACTACTCATTGCAAGAACTGATGCTGAAGCTGAAGAACCTCCAATATTTTGGCCACCTGATGCAAAGAACTGACTCATTGGAAAAGACCCTGGTGTTGAGAAGCATTGAAGGCAGAAGGAAAAGGGGACAACAGAGGATGAGATGGTTGGATGGCATCACTGACTTGATGGGCATGAGTCTGAGCAAGCTCTGGGAGTTAGTGATGGACAGGGAGGCCTGGCATGCTGCAGTCCATGGAGTTGCAAAGAGTCGGACACAACTGAGCAACTGAACTGAAAACTGAATGATAAGCTCCTCTTGTTATACCCTGGGGCTCTCATACTGGTAGAAACAAGGAGTTTCTTAAAAACATATACTTATTATATGACCCAGCAATCTCACTCCCAGGCATTTATCCAAGGGAAATGAAAGTATGTGCACACAAAGACTTGGACACAAATGTTTGTAGCAGCTTTATTTATAATTGTCAAAACTGGAGACAATCCAAAAGTCCTTCAACTGTTAAATGGATAAATAAACTGTGATACGTGCATACAACAGGACATATTATGCAGCAGTAAAAAGGAACAAATTACTGACACACGCAACAACATGGATAAATCTCAAAAGCATTTGTGGTGAATAAAAGAGGCTAGACACAAAAGGGTATATACTCCATGATTCCCTTTATAGGACACTCTGGAAAAGGCAAAACTATAGGGATAGAAATTAGATCAGGAGTTGCTGGTGGCTGCATATGGAAGAAAGGGTTTGACTATAACAAGGTTTAACGGAACATTTTAAGGGGATGGAAATACTCTATCTCTTGATTGAGGTGATGAATATGTATCTATGTGCATTTGTAAAAATTCACAAAATTGTATACATAAAAATATAATTTTTACTGTGTGTAAATGCTACCTTGATAACTCTTGCTTTATAAAAAGAAATAAGCAAAAACTCAGAGTCAGGTTCATCCATACTAGAAGCCTCTTGTGACTCCATGAAACACACAGACTGGGTTAAGTGACTTCCCTTTGGTTCCTACAACACATGGTGCCTATGTGTTTCCCTGCCTTATATTAAAATTATCTGTTTAAAATTAAATTTAAATGTTATAGTTTTATTTGTTTAGCTCTCCTACTGGGTGCAAGTTTGTTAAAGTCAGAAAACATATCATATTTGTCTTAATACCCATGCATCCTACCCTTGTCCTCTCACCCACCCTGTGACTAGCATATTGATCAACCAATGATCAATGAAGTCTCTTCACCAATTCACTTAACAGGAGATCAATGAAGTCTCCTGCTAAGTTCAGAATATTTCCTCAGAAATCTGCCTCATCAATTCTTAAGTTTCTTTTCCTTTTAAGACAATATAACTAAATAATTCTTAATAAGATATTAATGACTAGTGGTACCTTGCATGCAAGTATGCTAAGTTGCTTCAGTTGTGTCCGACTTCATACAACCCTATGGACTGCCAGGCTCCTCTGTTCATGGGATTCTCCAGGCAACGATACTAGAGTGAATTGCCATGCCCTCCTCTAGGGGATCTTCCCTACCCAGGGATCGAACCCACCTCTTTTATGTCTCCTGCATTGGCAGGCGAGTTCTTTACCACTAGTGCCACCTGGGAAGCCCAGTGGTATGGTACCTTCTAAAATATATATTAAATTTAGTGTAGATTTTCAATATCTTTACTAACAGTTATACATAAATTAATTTTAAGTAGGGAAATAAGATATTAATAAGCAATATATTTGGCACAGAGCTCCTAAAACTCTGTAATTTCCTTAGGGATGAGAGGAGTGTCTTGTTATTTATAATAAGCTCCTTTCAACCATACCTGAATTTATGCTAATGAGATAATTCATGATGGATCTCGATATCACTTCAGGATGAGGGCTGGTTGCCAGATGAACCAACCATGCAGTTAGAGTATTGGAACTTTCAGTTCAACACCCCGCCACACATAACCTCTGGGGAAGGGAGAATGGCTAGAGATTGAGTTAATCCCCAATGGCCAATGATTTGATTATTTGTGCCTCCATATTGAAACCTCCATCAAAACCCTAAACAGCAGGCTTCAGAGAGCTTTTGAGTTGGTGAACACATCCATGTGCTGGAAGGGTGCCTATGTGCTTAGTCACTTCAGTTATAGCCAACTCTTTGTGACCTTATGGACTACAACCCGCCAGGTTCCTCTGTCCATAAGATTCTCCAGGCAAGATTACTGGAATGGGTTACCATGCCCTCCTCTAGGAGATTTTCCTGACCCAGGCATCAAACCCGTGGCTCTTACCTCTCCTGCATTGGCAGGCAGGTTCTTTACCACTAGTGTCTCCTAGAAAGCTTGGAGGGTGGTGCATCCCAAACTGCACAGGGCCAGAACCCAGGACCCTCTGGACCTCTCTTTATATACCTCTTCATCTGGCTGTTCATCTGGATGTTTATGCTGCTGTTCAGTCGCTGAGTCGTGTCTAAGTCTTTGCAACCCCATGGACTGTAGCACTCCAGGCTCCTCTGTCCTCCACTGTCTCCCAGAGTTTTCTCAGATTCGTGTCCATTGAGTCAGTGATGCTATCCAACCATCTAACTTCAAGATCAAACTAGTCAGTCCTAAAGGAAATCAACTCTGAATATTCATTGGAAGGACTGTATCTTTATAACAGAGTGGTAATAATAAGTGAAGTGTTTCCCTGAGTTCTATGAGGCACGATAGCAAATTATCAAATCTGAGGAGGGGGTTATGGAAACCTCAAATTTTCAGCCAAGTTGGACAGAAGTCTGAGTGACCCGGGGACCTATGACTGGCTCTGAGGTGGAGAGCAGTCTTGTGTGGCAGCCCTTAACTTACCACGTCTGTGCTAACTCTAGGTAGTTAGTGTCAGAATTAAAGCAAAATTTTGGATACTCTGTTGGTATCTGTAGAAAATGAGAGAACTGGATGATGGGGGAAAACCCATACTTTCGGTGTCAGAAGAGTTATGAATGAAAAACAGATCTATAACAGGAGCTATGACGTCTTTGAACTTTCTGATTTCTAATGACCAATTTCCAGAAAGCCTATTATTTTACAGAGAGTAGATGCAATCGGGAAGAGCAGATGTGACATAGCTACTTACACGGCTTCTCAGGTATCATTAGGATCCTTTTTGAGCCTGAATTATAGATCAAGACCAAATCCTTTATCTCTACTGCTTTCTACTGCGAATCCTTCAATTAAAGAGCAGGGAAATATTTCAAGAGAGACATCATGAAAGAATGATATGCTGCTATTATTTCCAGTAAGTCCCCTAAGGAAGACTTCTTTTCACATATAAGTAGTCTTTTTCAAAGAACTACCAATATCATTCAAGGTTGTGTGAGTTATGGTACATGAGTGTGTGCTAAGTCACTTCAGTCATGTCCGACTCTTTGTGACCCCATGGACTGTAGCCCACAGGTTCCTCTCTCCATGGGATTTTCCAGGCAAGAGTGGGTTGCCATTTCCTCTTCTAGGGGATCTTCCCAGCCCAGGGACCAAACCTACATCTCACATCTCCTACATTGGCAGGCAGGTTCTTTACCACTAGTGCCATCTGGGAAGCCCAACTTATGGTGGCTCCTTGCTAGTGGTCAGGCTTTAACCAAGTGCCTAAGAGGGATTCACAGGAGTCTCACAACAATTACTGAAAATTCCCTTGTCTTTCATTTTATGCTCTTCCTGCAAGGATGATGTGCTGGGTCCACCCAAATGTTGCCTACCCCAGATGGTTGACTCCTTGGAATGTTCATCACACACTGTGCCCAGGGTTGTCAGAATTCTGCAAAAGAGTCTACTTGCCTAGTTTTGCCTAATCTTAGCACCAGTGATGATGAAGAAGGAACTATCCTGTCCCCAGGTATTTTCCTGGATAAATGTCAATAGTTTTTAACCCATTCTGAAAGTCTCTATCCTTGGAAAGTTATTTTAGCTTTATAATATGATATTCATGAAAATTAGGATGAATTCACAAAAATTTCATGATCAGAACTATGAAGTAATCAAGAAGGCCCCTTTAGGATCTACTGCAGAGTGAGGAGCCCATCCCCTAGCCAATAAAGCATGTGTTTCACCATAGGAATGCCTCCGTTCCCCCTTGTAAATGATGAGACATCATTGAGCTTCATATAACCATCTTATTGTTTACAAAATGATCCCACTTGATTTTAATTCCTTCCGTGATGGCTCAGCTGGTAAAGAATCTGCCTGTAGTGCAGGAGACACAAGTTCAATTCCTGGGTCAGGAAGATTCCCTGGAGAAAGAAATGGCAACCCACTTCAGTATTCTTGCCTGGGAAATTCCATGGACAGTGGAGCCTGGCAGCCTACAGTCCAAAGGGTTGCAAAAAGTTGGACACGACTGAGTAACTAAGCAGACACACATGGAATACAGGAAGAATTTTTATGTCTATTTCACTAATGAGGAACTGAGGCTCAAAAGAAATTGGACCAAGGACACATAGTAACTTTCTACTTGCCTTCCATGGAGACTGATTCATTCTCCCTGTAACTGGACCTTAAACTGACCCTCTGTCTTTTCCTGTGAAGGCTTCTCTTCTCTTCTTTCAGTCAATACTGGCAAAGGCACCTCAATTCTTGATTATTTTTTTATCCCCATTCCTTGTTTCTGTAAATCCCCGGAGGAGGAAATGGCAACCCACTCCAGTATTTTTGCCTGGAGAATCCCCATGGACAGAGGAGCCTGGTGGGTTACAGTCCTTGGGGGTCGCAAAGAGTTGGACACAACTGAGCAACTAAGCACTTGTTCTGTAAATAAATCTAACTGCCTTGTACCTGGCAGGGATCATGTCAGCACCATTCCAGAGCCTGCCTCAGTGACATCAAGGCCCCTGGATCTTTAACATTTAATGCTTGAGTTCTACCTAAACCCATGCTCCTTGAGCTTCCTCAATACCTTGCCCGTCCCCCTACAACACCTCACTAACTGTATCTTTCCTCACTCCAACACGGCAGTCTACCTGATCCCTTTCACCTCAGCCCAGAACAAGATCCCAGAAGTCTCAGGATGCCTATTAGAAGGGATGGGATTATTTGTAGAGAGATCCACTATGTTGGTTTCCCTGGTGGGTCAGAGGGTAAAGAATCTGCCTGCAATTATGGAGACCTGGGTTCAATCCCTGGGTTGGGAAGATTCCCTGGAGAAGGGAATGGCTGCCTACTCCAGTATTCCTGCCTGGAAAACCCCATGAACAGAGGAGCCTGGCAGGCTACACTCCCTGTGGTCACAAAGAGTCGGACACAACCGAGTGACTAACACTTTCACTTTCACACCACTATGTTATGGAAACCCTGCAGTGTGGACCCCATTCTTCTGCAAACCTCAACTCTTTCCACACAACAGCCCATCTCCCACATATTGCCACTTAACTGGGTCTTTGGAGCAACAATCTGATCAGCTCAAAATTAGTTAGGATCTGCCTTCAATATAGGTTGATTATTTGACCATCAGTGGTCCTTTCTGCCTCCTAAAGCTTATAATAAATTGATGTTCTACAGTAAGAGACAAGCCAGATGACCTCTGAATCTGCTTCCGTTACCAACCAGTTTAAATTCACTTTCTAGTGTGAAATCCAGAAAAGGGAAAAACACAGGCTAAGAATGAGACTTGCTGAAAATTAATGTTTGCAGATTTGATGCTATTTTTGTCACAGAATTAGCATATATTCTTCCCTGTCCAAATAGCTTTCTCCTTCCCCTCTCTGTCCTCTTCCAGAACTCCCAGCATTGGCTGGAATGTAGGACAGAATTTCCCACAACACAGACAACACCCATCTGTCTCTAATTTCACAAAATGACAAACTAGAATGGCCCGAGAGCCAAAATTTCTACTTCATTCTTCTTTCTGATATACTAGTTAGGTCAGGGGATTTTCTTTTCCTTTAGTGCAAATCAAGCATTTAAGGCAGACTTGAAAAAGGAGAGAGCAGACCTGGAATACCTCATTGTAACACTGCTGATGAGAATTTACAAGCAGCTGGACCATTCAGATCCAGTTGCAATCAGCCCAGGAAGGAGTTCAGAGTGTTTTCAGCATGGTGGAAACTGCTGTTCTTCTCCTGGAAAATATGAACAGAAAGACCCCATCTGAAATCTAGAGCACCCCTCTAAACTGGAGCAAGTGTGTTAAAAAGATCACTGCAATGCTGAGTCTTAGTATGGGATGACAGTCTCAGGAGCTGGAATTTGGGGTGGAAACTGACTTCTTTGAAATAATGATTTCTGGATTCTCATTTTGAGCTCTCTAAAACAATGGTGTGGCTTTTCGTACGTTGATAATTCTAAAACATCATGAATGAGGACCAGATAGCATTTTCAAAAGCTTCACCTTTGACTGTATTATTCCCTTGAGAGGATGACATCTGACAAAAGGAGGAGAATAAAACCCAGGGAATGGGTCCATGGAATGGATCACTCTCCTGAGAAGAAGCATGATATCCCCAAAGAGAGCAGTCCAGGAGGCATTTCATTTGAAACCAGGAATCCTGAGCTTTAATCCTGGGTTTTGCTTGAAGTGGGCTAAGCCTTAGCTTCACTCACCTGCAAAAATGGGAAGGGGGATGGGCAGAACATTCCTGTGAGTAGGTGGCATCACAGGTTCTTCAGGAACACAAGATACAGCATTTGATAAAGAAGAACCCAGTGAAAAGTTAAGGACAGTTAGGGAGTTTGGGATGGACATGTACACAGCGTTATATTTAAAATGGATAACCAACAATGATTTACTGTATAGCACAGAGAACTCTACTCAATGCTGTATGGAGGTCTGGAGGGAAGGAGAGTTTGGGGGAGAAACAGTTCAGTTCAGCCACTCAGTCATGTCTGACTCTTTGTGACCCCATGGACCACAGAATGCCAGGCCTCCATGTCCATCATCAACTCCTGGAGTTCACTCAAACTCACGTCCATTGAGTCGGTGATGTCATCCAACCATCTCATCCTCTGTCATCCCCTTCTCCTCCTGCCCCCAACCCCTCCCAGCATCAGAGTTTTTTCCAAGGAGTCAACTCTTCGCATCAGGTGGCCAAAGTGTTGGAGTTTCATCTTCAACATCAGTCCTCCCAATGAATACTCAGGACTGATCTCCTTTAGGATGGAACTCCTTGCAGTCCAAGGGACTCTCAAGAGTTTTCTCCAACATCACAGTTCAAAAGCATCAATTCTTCAGCATTCAGCTTTCTTCATAGTCTAACTCTCACATCCATACATAATTACTGGAAAAACCATAGCTTTGACTAGATGGACCTTTGTTGGATTTTTAATATGCTGTCCAGGTTGGTCATAGCTTTCCTTCCAAGGAGCATGCGTCTTTTAATTTCATGGCTGCAGTCACCATCTGCAGTGATTTTGGAGCCCAAAAATACAGTCAGCCACTCTTTCCACTATTTCCCCACCTATCTGCCATGAAATGATAGGATTGGATGCCATGATCTTAGTTTTCTGAATGTTGAACTTTAAGTCAACTTTTTCACTCTTTTTCACTTTCATCAAGAGGCTCTTTAGTTCTTCTTCACTTTTGCTATAAGGGTGGTGTCATCTGCGTATCTGAGGTTATTGATATTTCTCCCGGCATTCTTGATTCCAGCTTGTGCTTCATCCAGCCCAGCGTTTCTCATAATGTACTCTGCATGTAAGTTAAGTAAGCAGGGTGACAATATACAGCTTTGACATACTCCTTTTCCTATGTGGAACCAGCTTGTTGTTCCATGTTGGTTCTAACTATTGCTTCCTGACCTGCATACAGATTTCTCAAGAGGCAGATCAGGTGGTCTGGTATTCCCATCTCTCTCAGAATTTTCCACAGTTTATTGTGATCCACACAATCAAAGGCTTTGGCATAGTCAATAAAGCAGAAATTGATATTTTTCTGGAACTCTCTTGCTTTTTCCATGATCCAATGGATGTTGGCAATTTGATCTCTGGTTCCTCTGCCTTTTCTAAAACCAGCTTGAACATCNAGCTTCCTCAATACCTTGCCCGTCCCCCTACAACACCTCACTAACTGTATCTTTCCTCACTCCAACACGGCAGTCTACCTGATCCCTTTCACCTCAGCCCAGAACAAGATCCCAGAAGTCTCAGGATGCCTATTAGAAGGGATGGGATTATTTGTAGAGAGATCCACTATGTTGGTTTCCCTGGTGGGTCAGAGGGTAAAGAATCTGCCTGCAATTATGGAGACCTGGGTTCAATCCCTGGGTTGGGAAGATTCCCTGGAGAAGGGAATGGCTGCCTACTCCAGTATTCCTGCCTGGAAAACCCCATGAACAGAGGAGCCTGGCAGGCTACACTCCCTGTGGTCACAAAGAGTCGGACACAACCGAGTGACTAACACTTTCACTTTCACACCACTATGTTATGGAAACCCTGCAGTGTGGACCCCATTCTTCTGCAAACCTCAACTCTTTCCACACAACAGCCCATCTCCCACATATTGCCACTTAACTGGGTCTTTGGAGCAACAATCTGATCAGCTCAAAATTAGTTAGGATCTGCCTTCAATATAGGTTGATTATTTGACCATCAGTGGTCCTTTCTGCCTCCTAAAGCTTATAATAAATTGATGTTCTACAGTAAGAGACAAGCCAGATGACCTCTGAATCTGCTTCCGTTACCAACCAGTTTAAATTCACTTTCTAGTGTGAAATCCAGAAAAGGGAAAAACACAGGCTAAGAATGAGACTTGCTGAAAATTAATGTTTGCAGATTTGATGCTATTTTTGTCACAGAATTAGCATATATTCTTCCCTGTCCAAATAGCTTTCTCCTTCCCCTCTCTGTCCTCTTCCAGAACTCCCAGCATTGGCTGGAATGTAGGACAGAATTTCCCACAACACAGACAACACCCATCTGTCTCTAATTTCACAAAATGACAAACTAGAATGGCCCGAGAGCCAAAATTTCTACTTCATTCTTCTTTCTGATATACTAGTTAGGTCAGGGGATTTTCTTTTCCTTTAGTGCAAATCAAGCATTTAAGGCAGACTTGAAAAAGGAGAGAGCAGACCTGGAATACCTCATTGTAACACTGCTGATGAGAATTTACAAGCAGCTGGACCATTCAGATCCAGTTGCAATCAGCCCAGGAAGGAGTTCAGAGTGTTTTCAGCATGGTGGAAACTGCTGTTCTTCTCCTGGAAAATATGAACAGAAAGACCCCATCTGAAATCTAGAGCACCCCTCTAAACTGGAGCAAGTGTGTTAAAAAGATCACTGCAATGCTGAGTCTTAGTATGGGATGACAGTCTCAGGAGCTGGAATTTGGGGTGGAAACTGACTTCTTTGAAATAATGATTTCTGGATTCTCATTTTGAGCTCTCTAAAACAATGGTGTGGCTTTTCGTACGTTGATAATTCTAAAACATCATGAATGAGGACCAGATAGCATTTTCAAAAGCTTCACCTTTGACTGTATTATTCCCTTGAGAGGATGACATCTGACAAAAGGAGGAGAATAAAACCCAGGGAATGGGTCCATGGAATGGATCACTCTCCTGAGAAGAAGCATGATATCCCCAAAGAGAGCAGTCCAGGAGGCATTTCATTTGAAACCAGGAATCCTGAGCTTTAATCCTGGGTTTTGCTTGAAGTGGGCTAAGCCTTAGCTTCACTCACCTGCAAAAATGGGAAGGGGGATGGGCAGAACATTCCTGTGAGTAGGTGGCATCACAGGTTCTTCAGGAACACAAGATACAGCATTTGATAAAGAAGAACCCAGTGAAAAGTTAAGGACAGTTAGGGAGTTTGGGATGGACATGTACACAGCGTTATATTTAAAATGGATAACCAACAATGATTTACTGTATAGCACAGAGAACTCTACTCAATGCTGTATGGAGGTCTGGAGGGAAGGAGAGTTTGGGGGAGAAACAGTTCAGTTCAGCCACTCAGTCATGTCTGACTCTTTGTGACCCCATGGACCACAGAATGCCAGGCCTCCATGTCCATCATCAACTCCTGGAGTTCACTCAAACTCACGTCCATTGAGTCGGTGATGTCATCCAACCATCTCATCCTCTGTCATCCCCTTCTCCTCCTGCCCCCAACCCCTCCCAGCATCAGAGTTTTTTCCAAGGAGTCAACTCTTCGCATCAGGTGGCCAAAGTGTTGGAGTTTCATCTTCAACATCAGTCCTCCCAATGAATACTCAGGACTGATCTCCTTTAGGATGGAACTCCTTGCAGTCCAAGGGACTCTCAAGAGTTTTCTCCAACATCACAGTTCAAAAGCATCAATTCTTCAGCATTCAGCTTTCTTCATAGTCTAACTCTCACATCCATACATAATTACTGGAAAAACCATAGCTTTGACTAGATGGACCTTTGTTGGATTTTTAATATGCTGTCCAGGTTGGTCATAGCTTTCCTTCCAAGGAGCATGCGTCTTTTAATTTCATGGCTGCAGTCACCATCTGCAGTGATTTTGGAGCCCAAAAATACAGTCAGCCACTCTTTCCACTATTTCCCCACCTATCTGCCATGAAATGATAGGATTGGATGCCATGATCTTAGTTTTCTGAATGTTGAACTTTAAGTCAACTTTTTCACTCTTTTTCACTTTCATCAAGAGGCTCTTTAGTTCTTCTTCACTTTTGCTATAAGGGTGGTGTCATCTGCATATCTGAGGTTATTGATATTTCTCCCGGCATTCTTGATTCCAGCTTGTGCTTCATCCAGCCCAGCGTTTCTCATAATGTACTCTGCATGTAAGTTAAGTAAGCAGGGTGACAATATACAGCTTTGACATACTCCTTTTCCTATGTGGAACCAGCTTGTTGTTCCATGTTGGTTCTAACTATTGCTTCCTGACCTGCATACAGATTTCTCAAGAGGCAGATCAGGTGGTCTGGTATTCCCATCTCTCTCAGAATTTTCCACAGTTTGTTGTGATCCACACTGTCAAAGGCTTTAGCATAGTCAATGAATCAGAAATAGGTGTTCTTCTGGAACTCTCTTGCTTTTTCAATGATCCAATGGATGTTGGCAATTTGATCTCTGGTTCCCCTGCCTTTTCTAAATCCAACTTGAACATCTGGAAGTTCATGGTTCACAAACTGCTGAAGCCTGGCTGGAGAATTTTGAAATGTGAAATTCAAAATTCAAATGCTAGCATGTGAAATGAGTGCAATTGTGGGGTAGTTTGAACACTCTTTGGCATTGCCTTTCTTTGGGATTGGAATGAAAACTGACTTTTTCCAGTCCTGTGGCCACTGCTGAGTTTTCCAAATTGGCTGGCATATTGAGTGCAGCACCTTCACAGCATCATCTTTTAGGATTTGAAACAGCTCACCTGGAATTCCATCACCTCCACTAGCTTTGTTCGTAGTGATGGATGCTTCCTAAGGCCCACTTGACTTCACATTCCAAGATGTCTGGCTCTAGGTGAGTGATCACATGTGATTATCTAGGTCATGAAGATCTTTTTTGTACAGTTCCTCTGTGTATTCTTGCCACCTCTTCTTAATATCTTCTGCTTCTGTTAGGTCCATACCATTTCTGTCCTTTATCGAGCACATCTTTGCATGGAATGTTCCCTTGGTATCTCTAATTTTCTTGAAGAGATCTCTAGTCTTTCCCATCTATTGTTTTCCTCTATTTCTTTGCATTGATCACTGAGGAAGACTTTCTTATCTCTCCTTGCTATTCTTTGGAACTCTGCGTTCAAACAGATATATCTTTCCTTTTCTCCTTAGTTTTTCTTTTCTCTTCTTTTCACAGCTATTTGTAAGGCCTCCTCAGACAGCCATTTTGCTTTTTTGCATTTCTTTTCCATGGGGATGGTCTTGATCCCTGTCTCCTATACAGTGTCACAAACCTCCATCCATAGTTCATCAGGCACTTTGTCTATCAGATCTAGTCCCTTAAATCTATTTCTCATTTCCACAGTATAATCATAAGGGATTTGATTTAGGTCATACCTGAATGGTCTAGTGGTTTTCCCTACTTTCTTCAATTTAAGTCTGAATTTGGCAATAAGGAGTTCATAATCTGAGCCACAGTCAACTCCTGGTCTTGTTTTTGCTGACTATATAGAGCTTCTCCATCTTTGCCTGCAAAGAATATAATCAATCTGATTTCAGTGTTGGCCATCTGGTGATGTCCATGTGGGGGAGAATGGACACCTGTATATGTATGACTGAGTCCCTTTGCTGTCCACCTGAAACTATTAAGACATTGTTAATCAGCTGTAAAAATATTTATTTCAAAAAAAGTTAAGGAAAGTTTCACTTGACTTTAGATGTCCAACTTTGTAAATTTGGGCTTCCCCAGGGTCACCCCCTGAGGTGGAGCTGAGCACAGGTGGCTTATTTGACATGTGATCCCAGGAAGCAGGAGAGAGGAGTTGGGGAGAAATAGAAAAGGAGGGAAAGCCAATGCAAAATTTCATTACCAAGGTCACTGCTGTGAGCAACTGGGGTTCAGTTGCATCAGGGTCGCTGATGTGAAAGAGTACAGATTGCCTCCTAGAAGGGCCCACCTGGAAGATGGCAGAGTGATTTATCCATCGTTCCAGTCTCATGTGCTGAAATTTGGTCCCAGAGGCACTTACTTTAGAAAGATCCTGCTGCAGCTGGAGGGCACCTGGGCAAGATGAAGAAAAACCCAGGTTGAGAGCTCAAAGTGGAATTTTAGACTCTCCCACCCCCAGTGATATGTACTCTGTGGAACCAGTTTCCCTGGTGAAGCTAAAATCAGTGAGATCTGAAGAGCTTCAATGGGGGCACCGGAGGGCTTCCTACACCAACCTGAGGCTCTCTCACAGCATCTGTTACTCTTTCAGTCCTCAGAAGTGGTAAACCACACCCGAACATCACTTCCCTTATGAGAAGCCATAGTGTCTGGATGACCTTAAAGAATCACGCCCCTTCACGAGTAGTGCATTGCACACGTTACAGTTGGTGTTTAGAGCACTCTCCCTGCTGGTTCTTCCCCACCTACTGTGCTATCCAAGCTCAGCTTGACAATTATGTGTTCCTGAAAGCTTTCCTGGATCCCTAGGGGAGGTCAGCTGTCCAAGCTATGTGCATCCAGGGAACACTGGATGGCTCATTTGTGCTGTTTATCACATTTTACGTACACAAAACACATGTACACCCATTCAGTCCATCAGTGCTATGAGGTCAAGAAATTTGCTCTTACAGACTCATAAATACAGAGAACAAATGGTTTTCTTTGTTGCTGTTGAGTTACTAAATCGTGTCCAACTCTTGCAACCTCATGCATGCACTGTAGCCTGCCAGCCTCCTCTGTCCATGCGATTTCCCAGGCAAGAATACTGGAGTGAGTTGCCATTTCCTCCTCCAGGGAATCTTACTGACCCAGAGATTAAGCCCACACCTCCTGCATTGGCAGGTGGATTCTTCACAACTGAGCCACCAGGGAAGCCCAAACTAGTGGTTACCAGTGGGGAAAGGGAAGAGGGGTAGGGGCAACCTAGGGGGAGGGGAATAAGAAGTACAAACTCTTAGGTATAATATAAGCTACAAAGATATATTGTACAACATGGGGATGATAGCCAGTATTTTACACTATGAAAGGATTATAAACTTTAAAAATTGTGAATAACCATATTATATATCTATACAATATACACAATACCTTTACAATATGTACAATACTGTACAATATAACATTGCACAGCAACTATACTTTAATTAAGAAAAAATAAACAAAACTTAAAAAAAAAAAGAAACTGGCTCTTATGCTAACAGATATAATTCCCAAACCTAGCACAGTGCTAGGCACAAAAGCTAATGAATGGATCTTGATAAACAGACTAATGAGCAAATGAAGGAACAAGCGAATGGATTGGATGAGGAAAGCAAAAGCATCTGTCATCACTCAAATCTACCCAAAAGTCGACTTTGCTCAAGAGGTCCTACTTCCTCGATTGCTCCAGAGCTTTCTCTCCAGGATCTCTTTCCTGGGCATTTCTGGGAAGGAAAAGTGCCAGTCAAGTGCCACAGAGTTGTGCTCGGGTTTTCCAGCCTCTGCATCTCTACCGGCCAAACCCCAGGGGTCACTTTGTGTGTGCATTTTGTGAGGAACACACCCAATGAGCTTCCCTATTAGTTTAATCCTGGTCTTTTGGTTTCCTCCCTTAGCTTATCCTTCTCGTAATCACCTTTTCTTGCTCTAAAGGCAGAGATGGTCTCCGTTACTGTCACACTGCCCAGGACCTCTTTGCCTTTCTCTCCTCTCACCCTCATCCCTCTAAGAGGAAGCGGACCCTGCCCAGAGCAGAGACCACAAGAGGCCAGTGGAAACCCTTTGTCAACAAGCTATTCTCTTCCCACTCTCAGAATCCAAAAAAAGCATCCTCTGGGTTGGAGTAAGGGTAACAGCCCCTCTAACTCAGCCCCTAGATGACCTGTTGATAGCAAGAAGACAGAACATCCCAGGAGTCAGGAAATCACCTCGGAAGTGCAGGGAGGGAGAGCAGTGCAGGATCAAAGCCCAGAGGATGACAGGCCACTGTACCCCAAGAAGCGGGCAAAAGATATCCCAGGGGGCCCCAGAGCAGGCTACAAAAGGCACCAAGTCTGCACCAGGGCAGTCTGCACAGGTCAGTAGACCTGAGATCAGGTGCACAGCTGAGTTCCAGAGGCAGCAGCATAAGTCCCAGTCCTGGCGTCACAGACACGTCGCAAGGGTCTATTGCCCTGAGAGTTCACCACACTATGCTGTTTCTTGTCTTCTTGGTTCCTGCCATCTTTTCTGCTGGGAAGGCTCCACCCTACTGTCTACTCTGCTCATCTCACCTTGTCCCCATGCTTGGCTAAATTCACTTCTTTGCCCCTCTTCAAGGAAGCCCTCCCTGAATCCCACAGACTATGCTTCCTACCTGTTCACCCACCACATCACTTGCCTCCCCTCTACCCTGCCAGGACCCAGGGGCAGGAGCCATCTGATTTATCTTTATATTCCCAGGGCCAAAGGCAGTGTCTTGTCTAAACCAGGCTCCTCAATAAACACCTAATTTTCAATGAATTGAATGAATGAATGCTCTGACAAAAAATTGTTTGGGACCAGATCTTCAAGAAGAGGCAGAAGCTATTTATCAGAACAGGCACAAAACCAGAGCTAGACCACTGACAGACATGAGACTGAGCCCCAGAGTCCTGAGCAATTGCTCCTTAAAATGCTGCTACAGGAAGTCAAGCTTGTTCTTAGGCTTTGAGATGAATTTTTTATAGATGGAAGTTCCACAGCCTCAACGCTGGGTGGCAGAGACAGAAGTCAGTCAGGCTGACAATGTTTGCAGTGGGTTGATTCGTTCATGCCCCTGGCTTGGCAGGGTTGGGGAAAATTGGAAGTGCCAGATGGATGGGAAGAAAGTGAAGCGGCATTTGTTATTGACGTAGGATCAGTTCAAACATCACTGACCTGATGAAATCTCTCCAGCATAATTTCTTTTTCCTTCCTTGCTCAGTGTGTTCCAGGCCCCTTGGCCTTTTCTCAGCTTCTTGAATATGCCAAGTTTTTTCCTACCTCAGGGCCCTTGGACATGCTATTTTCTCTGCCCTGAGTATTCTTCTACCCATGCCTTTAAAGATAAATTCCTTCTTCTCTGTTAAGTTTTGGCTTAAATGTTAATTTCCAGCGAAGCTCTTTTTGTCCACTTTATTACCAGTAGGTGCTCTCATCACAGCCTGTCTGTCTGTTTGGCCTACTAAAACCAAATACCACAGACTGCGTGACTTGTGAACAACAAAATTTATTTCTCACATTTCTGGAGGATGGGAAGTCCNGTAAGTTTTGGCTTAAATGTTAATCTCCAGCGAAGCTCTTTTTGTCCACTTTATTACCAGTAGGTGCTCTCATCACAGCCTGTCTGTCTGTTTGGCCTACTAAAACCAAATACCACAGACTGCGTGACTTGTGAACAACAAAATTTATTTCTCACATTTCTGGAGGATGGGAAGTCCAAGGTCAAGATGCCAGCTTTGGCGGCTGATGAAAACCCACTCCCTGGTTCACAGATGATTGTCTGCTGGCTTGTCCTCACTTGTTGAGAGTGAGCTCACCAGGGTCTCTTTCATAAGGGCCCTCATCCCATTTGTGGGTGCTCTGCCCTCATGGCCTAATCACCTCCCAAGGCTCCATCTCCAGATACAATTTCATTGGTGATCAGGTTTCAACATGTGAGTTTGGTGGAGGTGGAAGGACGGGGCACACCAACGCTCAGTCCATAGCAGAATTTGTTCATTTCTATCTATTCTTCATTTTTGCTTTCATCATAATATTTATACAATTTGCAATATCTTCATTTAGTTTCTTTTCACTAATGGTATCAGGGAATGAACTTTCATAATGGAACATAATTTTCTGAGGAGAGAGGCCTCTCTTAGCATTTGGTTAGTTGGTCAGTTGTGATCAACTCTTTTGTAGCTCTCCAGGCTCCTCCTTCCATCAGATTCTCCAGTCAAGAATACTGGAGTGGATTGCCATTTCTTTCTCCAGAGGATCTTCCTGGCCCAGGGATCGAACTCATGTCTTTTGCATTAGCAGAGGAGTTCTTTACCACTGAGCCACCATGTTTCTTGTTTTATCTTTAACACTTAATCTGTCACCTGGTACCTAGTAAGAGGTCGTTGTTGTCAGTCCCGTGGCTGCTGAGTTCATTGTTATTGTCAAGGGAATTTCTTCAGTATATATGAAACTAAATTGTTCAAATTATGAGCTTAGGTATGAGCTTCTTTATTTTTCCATATGTTTTGAGCATCATTATCAGAAAGCATTTCTGAATGCTTGCAGAACCATGTCAGCATTCAGTAATGTATATTAAAAGATGCTGTGTATGTCTGAGTTAGCCTTGTGAATAAATCCCTCCTAATAAAAGAAAATGAGCTTTTATGATTAAGAGGGTTAGAAATAATCAAGAGAGGGTTAAAAATAAAACAAGCGGAGGCAGAACAGACCAAAGAATAGCTACTGGCAAGCCTTTCAAAATGATGTCCCAGATTATAGTTTCATAAGAAAAAAAAAAATAATTGCTTGCCAAGCCATGTAAAAAGATGAATTCTGGGAAAACTTAAAAACTAAACATTGATAAGCTTATAGAGTCTAGCTCCTCTCAATAACATAGAACTTTCCCAGAACCCATTTTTCCTGGTCATTCTGAGTGTTCCCTCCTGAGTCTGATTTCCCATCACCCTGGTGACCTGGTAGCATCAGTGGTCTGGTCTTCATTACCCAAACCAGGCCTGCTAAGTTTAAAAAAAAAAAAAAAGTTTCCCTAAGGAAGCAGAAAATGAACTCTTCTAGCTTACGAATACTCAGTGGAGTCCCTGCCTCGGAACCCAGGCAATTTAAGCCTTAGCCTGTTTGTGGTTTATTTTGTTTCATGTTTGTCTCATCACAGCAGTCAGATCATGTCCCAATTCCTTTCAAGTAGATTTCAGAACTAATGAGTTAGAAACAAAATGTTCCTTCCTACATAGAATCCTAGCAGCATTGCCTTCATCTCCAGAAAGCTTAAAAATGAACATCACTTTCAAAGTCAGAGAACAAACCTTCCTACTCGTCCCTGTATTCAGCAGCCCCCCNGTTTATTTTGTTTCATGTTTGTCTCATCACAGCAGTCAGATCATGTCCCAATTCCTTTCAAGTAGATTTCAGAACTAATGAGTTAGAAACAAAATGTTCCTTCCTACATAGAATCCTAGCAGCATTGCCTTCATCTCCAGAAAGCTTAAAAATGAACATCACTTTCAAAGTCAGAGAACAAACCTTCCTACTCGTCCCTGTATTCAGCAGCCCCCCAGACCCCGACTCAACCTGCAAGGTTGAGTCCAGTGCCCGTCATCCAGAAGTCCGCTATTACTCCAGCCCACAATGCTGATCATTCTAAACTCTCTCTCTGAGAGTTCTAAACTCTCCCATGAGGCTCAGTTTCTTACTGTTCTCTAATTGTATGAAGCAAAGGAGAAAAAAAGTAGGAGGTAGTGGGAAAAGCTGGAGAGAAGATGCAGTAAATCACGCCAAGGACTATATGTGCATATTTCATGAGCAATCTCATCTAATCCTAGCCACGAGCCTCAAGTAAGAATGATTCTTCACCTTTTTCCAGATGAGAAAACTGAGGTTCAGGAGAGGCTAAGAAACTTGCCCCACAGCCCAGAGCCAGGAGAACAGAAAGTCAGGATTTGAATCCAGGTTTCTGACTACACAACCCATGCTGTTCCCTCTACCTTATGGGATCCATTGGAGCTTCTTTTCTACTTCATGTCCAAGCACAGCTCATTCAAAGAATGAGACCAGGAAGAAGAATGATATGAAAACAAGGGCATGTTTCNAGGAAAGCTCATTTCTGCTTTTGCTGTATGGGAAAGAACTTTGATGGTTCAAATCATTCAAAAATTGGATAAATTACCTTCTGGATATTGGCAATTCCCATTGCTAATAGGTTCTCACAACCTGGAAGACTACTTATCAAATATATGGTAAAGGAGACTCGTGTATGAGGAATTAAGAACAAGCTAAAGTATAGAAGGCAATGGCACCCCACTCAGTACTCTTGCCTGGAAAATCCCGTGGACAGAGGAGCCTGGTGGGCTGCAGTCTCTGGGGTCACACAGAGTCGGACACAACTGAAGTGACTTAGCAGCAGCAGCAGCAGCAGTGCCTTCCAAGATCCCATTCAACTCTGATCCTGTGACTCAAACTCCATGTTATAGTTTTCTCTCATTGCAAGGAAATCTGTATCAGTTTTCTATTTTCCATAACAAATTACCACAAGATTAGTTGGTTAAAATGGCCTGTGATGACTCAGTTGGCAAAGGATCTCCTGAAATACAGGAAATCCAAGTCTGATCCCTGTATCAAGAAGATCCCCTGGAGAATGGAATGGCTACCCACTCCTATTCTTGCCTACGTAATCCCATGGACAGAAGAGCCTGGTGGGCTACAGTCCATGGGGTCACAAATAGTTGGACATGATTCATGGCTTAAAACAATACAAACATTCTCTTAGCATTCTGTAGATTAGAACTCTGACATGGGTCTCACATGGATAAAATCAAGGTTTCAGGAGGACTGCCTTCTTTTGTAGGCTCCTCTTTGGCTCTAGCGGAGAAACTATCTTCTTGTCTTTTCCAGTCTCTTAGCTCATGGTCCCCTTCCTCTGTCTTCAAAGCCAAAATGGCAGGCCAAGTCTCTCTCACATCACATCACTCCAACCTCCTCATCTGCCTCTCCTCCATCTTTAAGGACCTTTGTGATCACATTGGACCCACCCAGATAAACCAGGATAGTGTCTCTATGTTACAGTCTTGATCAGCAGTCTTCATTCAATTTGTAACCAACCTTAATTCCCTTTTTCCATGTCACATAACATATTCTGAGGTCCCAGGGATTAGTACATGGACGACTTGGAGTAGCGAGTGTTATCTTAACTACTCCAATGAGTTTCTGATAAATACCATGAGTACATCCCACAAGTCCACATTGATGTGTGACTCTTTGCCTTCTCTAAAGATCACAGCAAAGAGGATAAGGATTTGGAAAGCATACATCAGGCCTCCAAGGGTTACCTGAGACTCAGTCTCTACTTGACTCAAGCCAACCAAATACAATGGCAGAAAACACTTTTCAGCTGGGTAGATTTGACCAAGCTCCAATACTTTGGTCACCTGATGTGCAGAGCAGACTCACTGGAAAAGACCCCGATGCGGGAAAGATGGAAGGCAGGAGGAGAAGGGAACGACAGAAGACATGATGGCTGGATGACATCACTGACTCAATGGTCATGAGTTTGAGCAAGCTCCAGGAGATGTGACGGACAGGGAAGCCTGGTGTGCTGCAGTCCATGGAGTCGCAAAGAGTCGGACACAACTGAGCAACTGAACAACAGGTTTGACCTATATTCTTCACCCTTTCCCATAGCCTACACCAAGCTTCAGAAGTCTTCTCCAGTCTGTGCCCCAGGGAGGCACTAGCAATGGACAGAGCTGGCAAGTGGTGGAAAAACCCATTTTCCATCTCCTCAGGAAAGGCTCTCTGTTCCACGTGTTAGGGTTTAGGGTTGTTGCTCTTATTTCTTTAGTAATCACTATGTACAAGGCAATGAACTAGAAATCTTGAATTCAGAAACAAAATGTACAATTCATAATCTCAGCTGGCTGTAGGCTACAGTATTCCAGCACTTACTGCTATTTCGTTTCTTCTGAATAGAATTCCTGATCTCATGTCATACTTGCCAGTATTTACCTGGAGTTTTTCATTGTTTCCACTGTTTCCCCATCTATTTGCCATGAAGTGATGGGATCAGATGCCATGATCTTAGTTTTCTGAATACTGAGTTTTAAGCCAACTTTTTCACTCTCCTTTTTCACTTTCATCAAGAGGTTCTTTAGTTCTTTCTCGTTTTCTGCCGTAAGTGTGGTGTTATCTGCATATCTGAGGTTATTGATATTTCTCCTGGCAATCTTGATTCCTGTTTGAGCTTCATCCAGTCCAGCATTTCTCATGATGTACTCTACATATAAGTTAAATTAGCAAGGTAACAATATACAGTCTTGACATACTCCTTTCCCAATTTGGAACCAGTCTGTTGTTCCATGTCCAGTTCTAACAGCTGCTGCTTGACCTGCATATAGATTTCTTAGGAGGCAGGTCAGGTGGTCTGGTATTCCCATCTCTTTAAGAATTTTCCACAGTTTGTTGTGATCCACTTGGTCAAAGGCTTCAGTGTAGTCAATAAAGCAGATGTTTTTCTGGAACTCTCTTGCTTTTTTGATGATCCAATGGATGTTGGCAATTTGATCTCTGGTTCCTCCAAAATCACTGCAGATAGTGACTGCTGCCATGAAATTAAAAGACGCATGCTCCTTGGAAGAAAAGTTATGACCAACATAGACAGCATATTGAAAAGCAGAGACATTGCTTTGCCAAGAAAGGTCTGTCTAGTCAAAGCAATGGTTTTTCCAGCAGTCATGTATGGATATGAGAATTGGACTGANCAAAATCACTGCAGATAGTGACTGCTGCCATGAAATTAAAAGACGCATGCTCCTTGGAAGAAAAGTTATGACCAACATAGACAGCATATTGAAAAGCAGAGACATTGCTTTGCCAAGAAAGGTCTGTCTAGTCAAAGCAATGGTTTTTCCAGCAGTCATGTATGGATATGAGAATTGGACTGAACTGAACTGAACTGAACCTAGAGTTTTATCATTATACTTCCTTAGAATCTCCTTCATCTGAATCACAATGGAAGTCTTGAATTGTTATTGCTTTTTCCTAGGCATGTTTATTGTGGGGTGTTTTTCTAAGAGTCCTTTTGGTCACCCAAAATGATAGATTATTAATCTATCAATTGGGGTTCTTACCACTGCAGCTGATAGAAAACTCTGTTTCAACTAGTTGAAGAAAAAGAGGGGGATTTTTTGACTAACATCCTGAAAAATCCAAAGGTAAATCTGGCTTTGACCCTTTCCAGAGCCTCAAATGATGCTGTTGGACCATTTCACCCTCATCATTATTTCCCCTCTGTTTCCAGACTTTATTCTCCTGCATGCTCTTACATTGCAGGGACAAGATCACTCTCAGCAGCTCTGGACTTCTTTCTCTTCTACCCAGAAACTCTAGTAGAAAAGAAATGTTTCTTCTCTGTATCTCCCTCCAAAATTCTGGACTGAATTTAATTTTAGTGGCTTATCACAGCAGCAGCCCAGGTCATGTGCTCACCTGTGAATCAATGACTATAACAAGAAAAATGCAAACCTCTGATCGGCCAGCCCTCAGCACCCGCCAACTCCTGCAGCAGGTGCCATTTGAGCCACGTGAAATAAAAGGAAGGGAGAAATGGATTCCCCAGGGAAAACTGGGATTCTGTTACCAGGAGGAAAAACGGATGCCAAGTAGGCAGGAAATATCCTGCCTACTGTTGCCCTATACTTGGGTAACACTCAAGTCAGATTATATTAGTTGCATTCTGGTTCAATTTTAAGCCAAGATCAGAATAGGGGAAATAATGTCATCATTTGAATAGAGGAGAGTGTTCAAAGCTTCAAACACAGTCCAAGGAAGTTGGACTTAGGACATAACAGTACAGGGGCCATGGGCAATTTGCAAGACATTTTAGGATGAAAGTCTAGAAGATAATAAATAGCCACTGATAAGGGGGCATGCACAAGCCTCATCCATTGTGCCTAAATCAGAAATAGCTTCTAAATTTAAAAAATAGAAAATAAAATAGGAAGACAAAAGAATCTGGGAGGAGGCAACCAGGCTTTGAGTCAGACCACTTACCAGTGGTATAGTCTTGAGCATGTCACTAACCTCTGAAAGCCTCAGTTCAACCTTCTGTAAAAGGGGACTGATAATAATTCCTACCTCATAGAGAATCACGTGTGATCATATGTGAAAGGATCCTTTCTCTTTAAGTTGCTAGAAAAAACCCTCCCATCCACATGGCTGCTGCAATGAGACTGGTGTTCCTCTCTTCTGTTTACCATCCCTTTGAACCTGTGCTGACTCTAGGAATTGCTTTTACCAGTAGAATGAGACAGAGTGATGTGTGGGTTCCAAGCTTAGCCTATAAGAGGCCTTGTAGCATCCATATGGGCACTTCTGGAAAATCTCTTGGAAGCCAGCCACCATGCCATAAAGAAGCTCAGGCTAGACTACAGAATAAGGAGAAGCCACTAAGAGAAAAACTCTGGACAGAGGGAAGCCATCTTGAATGTTCCAAGCCCAGTTGAGCTCCCAGCTCAATGCAGCTGTACAAATATCCTCAGCTGTACCCTCTGGAGAAGAACAACCCAGCTGAGCCCAATCAACCCACAAAATCATGAGAAATAATAAAATATTGCTGTTTTAATCCACTAAGTTTCAAGGTACAATAACCACCCCCCCAACTACATATGAACAAGTTCCATTCTGAAAGTGCATCAGTAAGTCCAATTTGTTTGTAAGTCCAATCGATTTAGCCTAGTCACCCAACTAACACAGTTAGCTGTATAGTACTATACTATAATAGGTTTATAATACTTTTCATGCAAATAATACATAAAAAACAGACACAAAAAATAAAGAAAACATTTAAAATATTACAGTATAGTACCTTTAAAAGTACAGTAGTACAATGCAACAACTAACATACGGGGGCTGGCCTTGACGAACAGGCAAGCAGAGTTACAGACTGGAGGAAGGAGAGGAGGTGGGAGACGGTAGGGCTGAAGGATCTTCAGCAGCAGGTGATGGAGGGCAGGCTGCAGTTTCACTCACACCTGAGACTGATGGAGCACACGTTCACATCTTTGAAAGTTCACAACTTGAAGGTTCATATGTAGGAGACTGATTGTTTACCACACAGAACTGGTAACTAAGACAATGTGAAAACAAAGTGTTTCTGCAGTTCTTGCTGCCTTTTCCTCAAGAGGAATGTAATTTGCACTTCAGGCAGAACAATGCCTCCTTTGTGGGACTGCCTCCTGTTTCACAGGACTTTCAGCATCACTGGCCCTTACCTTGTAAATTTCAGTGGCGCTCTCCAGTCACTGAGAGAACCAAAGACATTTTCCCCTAGGCCCAAACACCCTCCCTCACTATGAGTCAACTCCAAGAGGAGCACTTACTTCTGAGTGAGGACTTCAGAGATCAGCCTCACTAATCTCAAGGCAGGACCTCTATTCTTTCTGTGTGTCCTGATCCTCATTACGAGTTGAAATATCTTCCCTGGCATTTCATACTGCCTTCATTAGGCCATACCACAAGGGAGTTTACAAGGCCTATAAAATTATATGATACCATTTGATGTAAGTAATGCAAGCAGATGTGATAAAGCTGCATACTCTGGCCTTGAAGGGGTCCAAAGAAAACCGTTGTCTGCCACCAAGTGCGGTTAAAGTAGGAATCATCAGCATTCTTCCTCTTATTTGTCCTATTTATGTAGCACTTTAGGGACCTGGAGAAAAGAAGTAAATTAACATTCTTCTTGGCTGCATGATCATCCTTGTCTTTTTCTCTTGATAGTTCTCTGTAGTGGAAAACTCCTAATATGACACATTGACAGCACAAGGCAGGGCACTGTAGAGATGAAACTTCTCTAGAATAAATATCACTTTCTAGGAGGCAGAAGAGTTCAGAAGTGACCTTTTGAAAAAGAGCTGCCATTAGCCATGAATATCTGTTCTTTGCAAACACCAGGGTGGATCAAACCTTTATCTTTTCATTTCACCGCAGTTGGATTCCAGAGCTTATATTTTCTTT
>SJYA01001198.1:191290-278883 GCA_006410615.1 Neotragus moschatus
CGCCGTCGCAGCCTGGCACTCTCGTCCGCTGCCCCTGACCTCGGAAGTGGGGTATCTCCTCTCAGCCGTTCCTGCGCCGTCAGAGCCCGGGACTCTCTGCCGCTGTCTCTTGGACGCGGAGTGGCTTCTCCCGGCTGCCGCCCCTGTCCTCGGACGCGAGCCGGCTCCGCAGCCGCCTGCGCTCAAGTGAGCCGGCTCCGCAGCCGCCTGCGCTCCCAGAGCTTATATTTTCTTTCCCAGAGAGCTTCCAATTCTCAAGGCCAGCTTCAAAGGCAAGATTCCATTCAGTCTGAAGTGTCACTACTCCTGTCTTAATAAGATATAAAATGTTCCTATACCCTATCCTTTTACCCACACCTATTCCCACTTTCCTATTTCCACTAGTTTATAATCACATGTCCTTGCTGAGATATCAGTTGAAATGAAAATGGTAATTTATTTAAGCATACCTCTTGTCAATGCGGCTTCCCAGGTGGCTCAGTTGATAAAGAAACTGCTGGCAATGCAAGAGACCCAGGTTCAATCCCTGCATCTGGAAGATCCCCTGGAGAAAGGAATGGCAACCCACTCCAGTATTCTTGCCTGCAAAATTCCATGGACAAAGGAGCCTGGCAGGCTATATAGTCCCCAGGGTCTCACAGAGTTAGGCACAACTGAAGCAACTTAGCACGCACACCCACTGTCAATTTAGCTATGAACAAAAGGTGCTGGACTGGCATATACATCTAAAGAAAACAAGGGATGCCAAGTTGGAATTTGGAATTAAGCTTCCTAAGATGACAAAACTATACTTTAACTACTTAGTTTACTTACTCTAGATTGTACAAATTCCCCAGCAATCTTAGGGAAATAGAAGAAAGAAGTAATTAATTTTTAAAAATATAGAAGATATTATATAAGACTATGATGACATCTATGCTTTTTCTGTAGCTATCTCTACATGGTACTACATACACAGGCTGTCTACAGAGAAGAATCAAAATGTGGGTGTTCCTAGCTTTGAAAACTAAGAGCTAAATTAAGGAAAGAGAGAGAGGGGGAGAGAAGGAAAAGAAAACCTAAATTCTTGATCTGCTAAAATTTAGACTTAAAATATATGTCTTAGAAAAATACACATGCCAGAATTCAAGTAGGTAACAATATGCTACTTTTTTTTTTTCCTGGTCTGTTTTAGAAAAATCTGCTCCTTGGTAAATGAATAATATGTTTATACTTCAAGTATATTTTTAATAGCTAACATTTCAAGTCCATACAACATTTGTTTTAATAGAATTTTATATTCTAAAAATACGAAAAGAAGAAACGTTTCACTTTGCAAAAAAATTTACAACCAGATTTCTTTATGTGCTAGGATCCTTTGAGAATTCTAATGAGATTATACCTATTAAAACTAAATGCATATATAAATTTGCAGAATTCGATCTTTTGTGTATAAGTTACACCTCTCTGGCAAGAGCTGTAATCATTCTCAATTCCTGAAATGTTAACTTCTCAAAAGTCCTCTCCTCCTCTCCACCTTCAATCTTCTGTAATTCATCTTCAGTAAGCTCTCCCAGAAATCTCCTACATCAAAACCGTAACTCTTTTTCCTAGTGCCAACCAAAGAAATACCAAAGGACAGACATTTACTTAATTAGATAATGTAGTGCCATCAGCAAATCCAGCAAAACTGGATATTTCAAACTTCCAAATAACTCAAAGGCCCCAAATCATCCGACAGCCAACAATATTTAGCAGTTGGGACTTTAGATAAAGTAAATGCAGTGATCTTTCTTTTCTTAAAAACATGGAACCCTTCTGTCTATTGGGGAATACAAAGAGTAGCGGGCAGTTACATAACCTTAGATAGACAAAAACATAGATTAACCAACAAAAAGGAGGAAGAGAGGTCAGCTTACACTAATTAATCCCAGTCCTTAGATCTGCCCATGTTTCCACAGACGGTGGAGAGAGACAGACGTCCAACTATCCTAACCTGAAGCCAAGCTCTCTGAATGCTTGCACACTGTCTCCTGATCTTCTACTTTGAGTTATCATCTGAATCATGAGCATGATAAGTGAACCTGCTTTACAGTTGAAGCCTGGCAGAACTGTGGTTATGTTGCTTTGTTTTGAGGGAAGTGCTAATGTTCTTAGCTTCCACCACGCTCATTTCTGTTTTGCTTGATCATGAAATAAGCTATATTTTAATTCAAATACAAAAAAGGAGGGAGAGGAAAAGCCATCAGAGAAGCTGAAAGAAATTTCAGCAAACAGGAAGAAAACAGCAAACGATAAAGTGAAACTTGGTGCAGAAGAGATAAACCATGAATGTGAAGGGAAGAGAAAAGGAGATAAAATGGAAAGACCTAGAGGATGCACATACAAAAAGATTTAGGGACTTCCTCTAGTGGTGGCAGACTGGGTAATCTGGGCCAATTCTCTTGCTGAAGGAAACTAAAATAACTCTGCAAAATATAAAAATCATGATCTTTGAAGTATCAAAAAGCTAAAAAGAGAGTGTCAACTTACCAAGCCAAGATCTATAAAGATATAGAAATCCAATGATATGTGTCTGGCATTTTGCCAAATGCATGTCAGCCAATCTTTGAGACTCAACTGAGAGGCTTAACAGTGGTTTTGGCATCTTCATGGAGCCAGAGGAACAAAATGTAAGTACTTCTGATAGGAAAACTTATAAAGCTTCACTGAGAGACAGGAAGGGAGATCTAAATGAATGGAGAGATATACCATGTTTACGAACTGGAAGACTTAGTATTGTATCAATGCCCCAAGACACAAATAAACCTATGTAACAGAACANTGGCATCTTCATGGAGCCAGAGGAACAAAATGTAAGTACTTCTGATAGGAAAACTTATAAAGCTTCACTGAGAGACAGGAAGGGAGATCTAAATGAATGGAGAGATATACCATGTTTACAAACTGGAAGACTTAGTATTGTATCAATGCCCCAAGACACAAATAAACCTATGTAACAGAACAGTTTGGAGAAGGCAATGGCACCCACTCCAGTACTCTTGCCTGGAAAATCCATGGACAGAGGAGCCTGGTGGGCTGCAGTCCATGGGGTCACTAAGAATCAGAGACGACTGAGCGGCTTCACTTTCAGTTTTCACTTTCATGCATTGGAGAATGGAGTGGCAACCCACTCCAGTACTCTTGCCTGGAGAATCCCAGGGATGGGGGAGCCTGGTGGGCTGCCGTCTGTGGGGTCGCACAGAGTCGGACACGACTGAAGCGACTTAACAGCAACAGAACAGTTACTAGACATGGGCTCATTCATAAATGGCACTGGGTGTATTATAGATGTGGCACTCATGGCGTGGGGCGAGGACAGCTGACACAATTGGATATGTACATGAGGACAATAAAACTTGACGTCCAACCTCTTATTGCTTCATTGTCTGCACACCAGACACACACAAGAAACATTCTTGCATTTGTGTGTTTGGACGCATAACAAAGAATATTCACAGCAACACTGTGTGTAACAGTAAAATATTTAAAAATCAAAACAAGTCCATAAAGAGTAAGTTAATGAATAAAAATTGGACTGTGTATCCAATGAAATACTATAGTGCCATGAAAATGAATGTCATAATGTGCATTAATCTCAAATACAATGTTAACAATTTTGGTTACAGAAAAACAAAAAATTCTACTTATATAAAGTAAGAACATACAAAACTATATTGTTCAGAGACGTTAACATATATCATAAACCTGTAAAGAAAAGCAAGAAACTGATAAATTCAAAATTCAGACGAGTGAATACCTTTGGGGAAAGGGGACTGGATAAGGAAAGCACTAACTATTAATAACGTGTTGTTCTTTTTCTTAAATCAGGTGGTAAGTGCTAGATAGTCCTTGAATTCTGACTGCTCTTTTGTACCTATTCACAAGTTAATAGACATGTAATAAATACATACGTATGCCCAATACTGAAGAGTCAAGTTTGAACTTAATATTCAGATATAGTCAAAACCAAAGCTGGGGTCACCGTCTGTGATGGGATCACCATTTGTGATACGGTCACCATCACAGAATGAAATTCTTGAGACAAATGTACATCTGAAAATTTTCCCACAAAATAAACTGATTCATGACTTCAATCTCATTGCTTAAAAGATTACCTCTGAAATGTGTAACGTTGGCAGTATAGTGCAGAAATAAACATTTCCTAGCTCTGTTGACTGCTGAATTGCTCCTATGTGTGGTCAGTGTACCACACACCGACAATGTCAAATAGGTTAGAAAAAAGGAAGATATTTTCTGCCACGTCGAGTCAGAATAGGCTACTGCTGCTAATAATGTTGCCCTTCCCCTCTAGTAGCAACTGGTTTCAAGTCGTCTTGTCTCTGCTGCACCTTCTGGACCTCAAGCTTTTGTTAACAGTAATTATGCAATTTCATTGAAGCCACCTCACAAACAGAATCTCTGTGCATTGCTTGAAGAAGATGCTTTCTGAACATTTTCAGAAGCAGAGGAAATTTTTTTGCTCTCGCCTATTTTTTATTTTTAATATTTTATGCATGAACTTACTACTTTAATTTGGATCTAAAAATGTGGCAATAGAATACCCTAATTGACTTTTAAGATAGTCTCTGAATTTGATATTCAAAATAGTCTCTGAAATCCTATTTGCAATCTTAGCTTTCATTGGATGCACAGCCATTTCAGCATCTCCCCTGGAGCAGCATAAGAAATGCATCCTTATAGTAGGTATCATGCTGAAATTCCTGCACTTTCAAGCTCATCCATTAGGTTACTTCTTCAACAGCATGCAGTTCATCAGCAAATGAACTATTTCACCTTCAGGAAACCCACTAATTCTAAATCCTGCTTATTGGTATATTTTGTGTTCGAGTAGACTTTTAGACATGTAGCAACTGCTCCTCCATTTTATTTGACTATTTTTGATGAGTACAGTACTTGACAAAGGAATTCCCCAAACCTCTTGGACGTCATGGTGTCTATCTGCTGAGGAAGGAAAGTAAGTAGCCCACAGGTGGCGCTAGTGGTAAAGAACTCTGCTGCCAGTGCAGGAGATGTAAAAGATACGGTTTCAATCCCTGGGTTGGGAAGATGCCCTGGAGAAGGGCATGACAACCCACCACAGTATTCTTGCCTAGAGAATCCCATGGACAGAGGAGCCTGGTGGGCTGCAATCCATAGATTTGCACAGTCAGACATAACTGAAGCAACATAATGCCTGGCATGCAGCAAGTCTTCAATTTAAAACAAAATTGTTGAATGAATACATGAGTCCCTTTAGTTGTAAAACTTTTCTCTTTATTTTTTCAAAACTATTGAATTAAAAACTATTAAGGTTGTAAAGTTTAAGTGTTGGTCTCACTGTTGTTGTTGTTCAGTTGCCCAGCCATGTCCGACTCCTTGCAATCCCATGGACTGCAGCATCCCAGGCCTCTCTGTCCTTCACCGTCTCCTGAAATTTACCCAAGTTCATGTCCATCGCATCAGTGATGCCATCCAGCCATCTCACTACTAGTGAGTTGGTCTCACTATTCAGCTCAAAATATGCCACGTAAGCTGTGGCTTTACTCTTCAGTTTGAGAAGACCAAACCACCAGATACCCAATCCAGTGTCATTTCTTGAATCCCTGAACTGACCATTTCTGGCTTACTAGCTTGTTGAGAGATGCTCGGATTTCAGATAGTTGAAAACATAGCACATCTGCTTGAAAAAATATTCTTAAAAATGAACCTCAATGCAACATCATGTATTGTCATTGACACTACCAAAAAAAAAAAAAAAACCATGAAGGTTATAAATGATTTAAGACTTAGAAGATGGGATGCTGTGTTCACATCCTTCACTGGTGTGTTCAGAAAGGAATTACAGTACAAGGAACCATCTTAAGATTACCAGCGGTAAGCTGCAAGCGTGTGTGCTAAGTATCTTCAGTCATGCCCAACTGTTTGCGACCCGCTCCGCTGTCCCTGATATTCTCCAGACAAGAATACTGGAATAGGTTGCCATGCCATCCTCCAGGGCATCTTCCCGACCCGGGGATTGAACCACGTCTTTTATGTCTCCTGCATTGGCAGCAGGGTTCTTTACCACTAGCGCCACCTGTGGGCAGTTTACTATCCTTCCTCAGCAGGTAGACCCCGTGACATCCAAGAGTTTGGAACTGCTTTGTCAAATACTGTACTCATAAAGTTCCACTCCTCACGGAGCTTAGCTTTTAGTTTCAAGGAGGTAATAAGGAACAAACAGTAACAATAAATATATAAACAAGTGCCAAGTGTTGATAAACATCATGGGGAAAACTAAACACGCAAAAAGAAGCTTAAGTAGGTGGAGGAGGGGAGGAGGGAAAAGCTGTTTCTTAAAGCATGCTTAGGGAAGTCCTCATGGATAAAGTGGCATTTGAACAGAGAACTTAAGAAAAACATATTTGCAAGCTTTCAAAAGCAGTATGTTTTTAATGAATGGCAAAGCTGTATCAGACGCGTGAAAACAGAGAATAGTTTCATAAAATTATTATCAGACAAAAAGAGAATTCAAGATCTAAAGTTGTTTATAATAGCAAAAAAATTTGCTAACTTAAAGACATTCAAAGGAGAATTGTTAAATAAACTGTGGTAAATTTATAAAATGGGTAGCCATTAAAGAATGACACAGCTATCCATATCATATTATTGAATTTCAGAAATAGATTAATATAATATGGAAAAATAACTACCGATATATGGCTTTTTAAAGTCTGGAAGATTATACAACTGACTTTTAATAATGGAACATCAGGGGAATAAAATTCTTGGAGCAACAAGAAGATCTTGGCTTCTACTTATGCAAATATATATTATTTTAAAATTTTATAAAAAATGTTTATCATAATAAAATTGCTGCTGCATAAGTGTTTTTAAGTAACTCAAGGGAAATCAAATGTTTTATACTGATGAAGATTATCACTCAAATTAAAGATATTTCCATTAACCTACCTTGTATAAAGAAAAATATATTTTAAAAGGCAAGAATAGAGTCCCATAAATTTAATAACAGTAGAATGATTTCACTTACCATTCTTATTTTCCGTAAACCAACTGGGCAAAAATAATGATAAAGGTGATTTAAATTCTGTCATTAGTAAGTTTCATTTCAGTGCTGGTAACTAAGCCTCAACTCTAGACAATACAACTTACTTTTCAAATCCTATGAAAAAAATATGAAAATTTGTCACATATTATACTACAAAGAAAGTTTTTATATTAAATAAATTTCAAAGAACTGTCTAAGACAACTTCTTTATTCAAATGCAAAAAAAATTGCTAAGATTTTGAAACTGAGAGAAGATTTAACCACTTAGAAACTAACTAAAGGTCATTTTCCAAAGTAATTCTTAGGTCAAAGAGGAAAATCAACACTCACATATGTTTAATATTAAGTAATAATAATAACATCACAATCCTGAAATGTCTGAAAGCAACCATAGCTGTTACCTAAAGGAAATTTATACCACTAAACTTTTATATAGAAAAAAAGTGCTCACAGTAAAGAAGCATTGAACTAAAGAAGCAAAGAAAAAGCTAAATCAATATAAAAAAATCGATATAAGAAGAAATAAACTTATAAAAGCAGAAATCAATGAATTAGTAAAATCATAGAATTGATCAAGAGCAACTTCTTTAAAAAAACAAATAAATGTAGAAAATAAAACTATTTTCAGGTACTACATGGGAAGATGTTTCCAGGGATCCATGTTTTAAATTTCTAAGAAAAGACCAAAAACTCATGGAAGAGTTTTAAAAAGCTATATTTCTAAAATCGAGTTTCAAATGAAAAATAATACTAACCTCTGCATCAATACTATTATTCACCCCACCCAGTCGTATGGTGATATGGACTTTCCTGGTGGCTAAAAGGTAAAGAATCTGCCCACAATACGGGAGACCTGGGTTTGATCCCTGAGTCGGGAAAATCCCCTGGAGATGGTAAACTTCTCATCACAAATACCACATCCTCCAGAAGACNCCTCTGCATCAATACTATTATTCACCCCACCCAGTCGTATGGTGATATGGACTTTCCTGGTGGCTAAAAGGTAAAGAATCTGCCCACAATACGGGAGACCTGGGTTTGATCCCTGAGTCGGGAAAATCCCCTGGAGATGGTAAACTTCTCATCACAAATACCACATCCTCCAGAAGACCTGGATCTCAAGTGACTCACTCCCTCTCCTTGTCCTCTTATTACACAGATCTTTTTCCATTATGGCCTGAAATGCATACCCTATGCTGTGAAGTGCGAGAGCTACCCCTTACCTCCATAAGCATGAAGCCCACATAGTCGAAACCGTAAGAAAAAATAACTGAAGGAGTCTAATCCCTGGATGACAGCCCTGGATGCTCATTTATGGGCTTTTTAATTCATGAGAAAACAAACCTGTTACTTGCTTAAATTACAGTTTATTGTGGTTTCTGTGGCTTAAAACTGAATACCATCCTATCTAATACATCTCAAAGGAAAAGAGCTTTGAAAAACTGTGTTTGTTGTAGCCCATGTAATAGGAACAAATGATCTGTAATCAGATCTTGAAATGAAAATGTAAATGGTCAAATAACAGTCCGAATGGACATTGCTGTAGAACAAATTAATGAGTTCTGAGAGGTGACTGAGGAATTCTGTATCACAGTGAAACAGCAAAAGAAATGGAGACTATCAGCACAGCTGTATTTTTTTTATCAGGTGAAGTAATAACGTACCACAGTCTGGATGGCTTACACAACAAAAATTTATCCTCAGTACTGGAAATTAGACTTCCAAAGATCAAATTATTGACAACGTTACTCCTTCTAAGGGTTATGAGGAAGAATCTGGTCTATGTCTTTCTCCTAGCTTCTGTCGGTTTCCTGGCAACCTTTGGTAGGGGCAGGCGTGTGTGTTCAATTGCGTCCGACTCTTTGTGACCCCATAGACTGTAGCCTGCAGGCTCCTCTGTCCATGGAATTTTTCAGGCAAGAATACTGGAGTCGAGGGGAAAAAAGATACTGGAGTGGCTGGCCATTTCCTACTCCAGGGGATCTTCCTGACCCAGGTATTGAACCCGCACCTGCTGCATCCCTGGCACGCGCAGGCAGATTCTTTACAACTGTGCCTTCTGGGAAGCCCTTTGGTATTCCTTGGCTTGTAGATTCATCACCCAAATCTCTGCCTTCAAATTCACATGATATTCTTCCTATGTATGTATCTGTGTCCAAAATTCCCTTCTTATAAGAACACTAGTCAGATATGACCTCATCTTTAAATGTATCTGCAATAACACTATTTCCAAACAAGGTCATATTCTGAAATACTGGGGTTTGAGACTTTAACATATGAATTTGAGGAGAGGGGTCAAGACATTCAATCCATAACAGCAACTAAGACAAGAAGAGAAGAGAAGAGAAGCCCTCGTATCCATGCCATAGAAATTCCAAAAGTGAGAAGGGACAGAATTAAGGAATAGAAATATTTTTAAAGAATAAAAAAAGGAAGAAAATTTCCCTGAGCCAAATGATATGTCTATATGTAGAAAAAATCCATTGAGTACCAAGTAGGATGAAAAATAAAAAGACCAACTCCTTGTCAAATTGTAATAGAATCTGACAATACAAACAATGATGTTTTTAAGCATCCAAAATAAAAAATAAAGATTATACTTCCAAACAACAAAAATTAGATTAACATTGCACTTCAAATCAACACTGCCGGAAGCAAGAAAACAATGGAGCAATATGCTTAATATCTGAGGGAAAAAAAGGTATTTCTGAGGTACAGAAAACTGTAATACAAGTGAGAGAGCAAATTAGAAATGGTATCAGGTAGCCATTAAGTAACTTGATCCAACTGCAGTTTTATGGACAGGGCCTGCTTAGTTCCAGCCAATCAGAACAATCCCATCATCTTCCTAGGGCTGGGCTTCAAATGAGTAGGTGACATATTTGAGCTGAGACACCAAGAGAAATCTGCTGGGCTTCTGGAATAAAATCCCTCCTCACTTTCCTGGGACTGGATCCCTTCCTTCCATTGGAAGCAAACATGGAAAATATCACCATTGCTCTACCAGTCACCCACAGCCACAAAAAGAGCCAGATACAAGACAAAACCTGGGGTTCTGCAAGAGAATTAAGTCTTACTGAAATTTCTCTCAGTTCTCCCAAGGATGATACACACCTAGGGAACATGCTAGATGCATAGAAGATAAGCTAATTTATTATATTCAATAGATGCCTTATGTCATTAAAGCTTAATTTTGGGGAGGGGAGGCCTCAATACACCATGACCCTCAGGCCAGATTCAGCCCACCCCCTGTTTAATTGGAACCCCAGGCTCACTTGTTTACATACTGCCCGTGGCTGCTTTCACACAACAAAGGCAGAATTGAGTAGTTGTGGCAGAGAAGGCCAGCAAAACCTAAAACAATTATTATCCGTCCCTTTACAGGAAAAACTTGCCAACCCCACTTTAGAGAAACCTCAATGAGAAGATTTGTAAATACAGTTGGCTTTGTCCAGCTTGGCCTTTGCTTCATCATCAATGATCAGGGAGAAGGAGAATAGGATAATGAGTCTTGCTGAGATTTTACTTCTGCCTGTGACCAACAGAGGGCCTAGGCTCCTTCCTTCGTCTGGAACCCCATCACAGGGTTGATACAAGGATGAAGTGAACCAATAACTGTACAGCACTTGGAATGGTACCTGGCACAGAGAAAGTGATCAGTGAATGTTAGCTCTTGCTCCAAAACTGATACCAACTACCATTTTCTTCTCACACTGTTCTACAGTAGACAATTTGGCCTGAGCTTAGCAAGTTGGTTCTTCTGATATTGGCCAGACTTGCTCTTACAGCTGCAAACAGCTGCAGGTCAAATGTGGGTAATTTTGCTTCTGCAGGTTGCCTGATCCAGTATGGTCCCATTGACATATCTGGTGACTGGCTACCTATCCCCATGGCCACTGGACCATGTGGCATTTAGAAAGCTTCTTATTCCCCGCCGAGCTAGCTTAGCTTTTCACATGGTGGTTAGAAGTTTCCAAAGAGACTGAAGTGAGAAAGGTTTCTTAACATCTAGGCTTGGAGCTGGTACACCATCATGTTCAGTGCATTTTATTAAAACAAATCACAAAACCAGTTCATATTCAAGGAGTGGGAATAGATTTTACTTCTTGGTGGAAAACCATGAGTCTCTTTGCAAAATCACATGCATACAGGAAAGAAGAATTGCAATCATTTATATAACCAAACCACAACATGAATTTAATATATCTTAGGGTTAGTCTCTTAGTCACGTCTGACTCTTTGTGACCCCATGGACTGTAGCCCGCCAGACTCCTCTGTCCATGGGATTCCCCAAGCAAGAATACTGGAGTGGGTTGCCATTTCCTTCTCCAAGGGATCTTCTTGACCCAGGGATTGAACCCAGGATTCCTGCATTGCAGGCAGACTCTTTACCATCTTAGCCACCAGGGAAGCCAGTATATTTTAACTTTAATCCCTTTCCTTCACTATCTCCCAGAGTTTGCTCAAACTCATGTTCATTGATAGTCAGTGATATCATCCAACCATCCCATCCTCTGTCATCCCCTTCTCTTGCCTTCAATCTTTCCCAGCATCAGGATCTTTTCCTATGAGTCAGTTCTTCACATCAAGGGGCCAAAATATTAGAGCTTCAGCTTCAGCACCAGTCCTTCCAATGAATATTCAGTGCTGATTTCCTTTAGGATTGACTGATTTGATCTCCTTGCTGTCCAAGGGATTCTCAAGAGTCTTCTCCAGCACCATAGTTCAAAAGCATCGATTCTTCAGCACTCAGCCTTCTTCATGGTCCAACTCTCACATCCACACATGACTACTGGAAAAACCATAGCTTCGAATATACGGACCTTTGTCGGCAAAGTGATGTCTTTCATTTTAATATGCTGTCTAGGTTTGTCATAGCTTTTCTTCCAAGGAGCAAGTATCTTTTATTTTCATGGCTATAGTCACTGCTTGCAGTGATTTTGGAGCCCAAGAAAATAAAATCTGCCACTGTTTCCACTTTTTCCCCATCTATTTGCCATGAAGGGATAGGACCAGATGCTATGATCTTAGTTTTCTGAATGTTGAGTTTTAAGCCAGCTTTTTGACCCTCCTCTTTCATCCTCATCNTGATTTTGGAGCCCAAGAAAATAAAATCTGCCACTGTTTCCACTTTTTCCCCATCTATTTGCCATGAAGGGATAGGACCAGATGCTATGATCTTAGTTTTCTGAATGTTGAGTTTTAAGCCAGCTTTTTGACCCTCCTCTTTCATCCTCATCAAGATGCTCTTCAGTTCCTCTTTGCTTTCTTCCATGAATACACGTAATAACAAGCCATCAAATTCAGCTAATTGCTCCTATCTCTTCCATCTATGGCAACATGCTGAGCTTATTCTTCCCAGTTTCAATTCCTCTCTAAATAAAACTATGAAATAAAATTCTAGTTTTATTTTAAATGCATAAAGTGCATCTTAAATGCATAAAGTTCTATCTCCTGATTTTTTTAACTTGTCATGAACCTCTTCACAATGTACTAAACCAAACATTGCAATATATCAATCACATCATTTTTAAAAATAAAAGAGTACCTTGACTTTTTCCTCCACTTGACAATAGAAACAATAAATAATGATGAAAATTGGAGAAGAAGCTAACAGTATTCTGGAGCTTCCCAGTGTCTTTTTCCAAACGTATAAATCATTAAGTATTCAAATGATTAAAACATTCATGATCAAGCTTACCAGAAAAAATCATTTATAATTCTACCCTTGACTATCTAGATTCATTAGTGCTTTTAAGCAAATTAATGTCTATACATTCCAGGGCCTAACAAAGTATCATAGTCTTTCCTATTACTTTACATATTGACTTGCCAATGCTTCTTTTATTGATAAAATTTGTTTCCTCTCCTCCACTCCCAGTTTTGGGCATGGCATATATCAACCCTCTTTCTAAGGCCTAGTTCCATCACAGAAGAGAATCTTTTGAAATACAACTGGAAAAAAAGAAGAAACACACAGACTTTTTAAATTTATTTTTAATTGAGGGATAATTGCAATATTGTGTTGGTTTCTGCCATACAGCAACATGCATCAGCTATAGGTATACGTACATCCCCTCCCTCCCGCATCCCACTCCATCCCATCCCTCTAGGTTGTCACAGAGCCCCAGTTTGAGTTCCTTGAGTCATACAGCAAATTCCCACTGGCTATCTGTTTTACCTTTGTTAGTGTATAAGCTTCCATGCTACTCTCTCCATTTGTCCCACTCATATTGACTTTTAGCATAACAGTGGTAAGAAGAAGCATGGGGAGAAGGAGAAGAAGTCATGGTAGCAAACACTTGTAAATCACTTAGGCTATACTAGGCACTCTTCCAAGTATTTTACACACATTATTAATCCTCAAAAAATCCTACACTGTGGATGTGTTTATTTCTTCATTTTATAGAAGACTAGGAAACCTAAGTGAACCAAGTGTCTGTGATGGCAGCTCCACATGGGTTCAGAAACATAGGTTCCCCTCAACCAAGACAAATCCAGCTACTGCCACTGCTGAGCCCTCATCCCCCAGAGGTAGAGACCAGCACTGAGCCCCCAATATGGCACCACTGCTGTTCCTGCTGATGTAATCAGCACTGATTACCGCAAGGCATTCAGTTTACAACTATACAATAAGATGAAAGGAGTATTTATTGAACCCAGGTTTTTCAGGAGGTCATTTCTTAATACTCACATTGCTTAGTAATAACTCTTCATGGACAGTTATGGTAACTCCTAAAGACCACAAAGTACCGATGCACTCAGACCACCTGGGGAGGGAAGAGCTGGAATTCCTACCAGACTAGCAGCCGAGACCAGCCAGAGTGCTTGCCTAAGGAGAAAGAAATCTAAAATGGGTGGTTAAAGAGGCTGGTGGTGGGTATCACTTATGTCCTTGGGATCAGTTACAGCTAATAGCTTAGTTGACTAACCCACTTTTAGCCTTTTTAGAAGACTGCACGTGACATGGATTCTATGAGCAATGGAGTTTTTACCTCCCCTCTCAGGGACAAAATGAGAGTACCTCAGTCTTATAAGGAGGCCCACTGCTATGTCTGAGAGCCAGAGGATAGCCTGACAGTGTCTGACACACACCTATGTCTCTCCCCAGATCTGTTCAGCCTCATCTATCTCCTGAACCCCTGACCACTTCGCCTGCCAGCTTTGTTGGCTATCTTGGCCTCTGTCCAGGTGAAGGTCATACTCAGCTAGAAGCAACAGCTCAGGTGCCCAGATCTAATCCAACCAGATCCCCAAAAGCTCTGATGTCTCCAGCAGCTGCCTACAGAAGCCAGGTAACAACCCAGAACTGCAAGGGAGTTAGTTAATGTCTCATGGAGTAAACAGTAGGCGTAAAAGACAGAAAATGGGAAAGAACTGTCAGAAAAATTCTTCTTCCTTCTTCGTCTGAGGTGCTGTGGTCTTTTATGGTTTGGTTGGAAACCTGCCACATGAGTGAGTGCCTGGCTGTGTTCTCTCGTTCCACGCATCCCTTCTGCCTCACCTTCCTTTTCCCTGCTTAGTATTCTGCAGTTACCCTTCCCAATAAAACTTTAGTCTTTAAGCTTGGCCTAATTTTCTGTGTTTTAAGCAATATGCGTTGAAAAAGATATCAGACTCAGGGGGCTGTTTCAACTGATGTGGGCGCCACCATTGAGGCCACTTTGCAAAGTGACGTCCTTCAAGTTTGGAAGAATGAGAAAAACAGAACACCACCGCATTAGCATTGTACTTAGAAATATTTAACCTAAACTTGATCCTAGTTCTGCTACATACTGTGTGATCTTGAATAATTCACTGAACCTCTCTGAGCCTCATTTCCCCATCTGGATCAACCAAGGATCCAGCAGGACAGGCTTTCGGGGAAAACTACCAGGGAGTACCTGGGAAACCTAGGGTAATTGATGTAACATCTCTAAGCCTCAGTTTCCGCATAGGTAAAATGAAGCTAGGAATCCAGTTTGCATCGCAGGTGTGTTTGGAGGATTAAATAGCGTCATCACTCATGCAAACCACTTGTAAAATCTCTCCTCTAGTATTTTCATCTTTGAAAATGGGTAAAAACTCCCCACATTCAATGGGGGTTATGAAGATTCCCTGCCTCCTCCAGGCAGCTGTTGGAGCTGATTGGGTGAGGTCTAGGCATCTGAGCTGTGGGAACACATGGCATAATTGTAAAATGATTTTTTTCTGGGAAAAAAAAAGTGTGTTATAATTTATGTCTAGACGTTCTTCCCTTTCCTACTGACAGACACCTGGACTGCTTCACACTGTCTTCTCAGGCCAGTGAGTTGACTCCACACCAACGCAGACTTCAGCCCACAACTCCCCCAACCTCCAACAAAACTGATCAATTCCTGCTTTGTCAATCTCCACCCCTCACTTGTACCACCCCTGGCCGTCCCTGCAGAAGACAGATATGGCAAGTAACAAAACAATAGTGATACTATTTCACTTCTTTATTCAAGTCTTAATTTGAAATAAATACTCCCAAGGCCCAAATTTGAGGAAAATGGGTTCTTGCCCAAGACTTGGGAGAAGAGATTCATAAGTGATGTTGTTTTGCCGGACAGATGATTTGAAATAGCTCCCCTGTGTGAAATCATTCAGAGTATAAAGAAAATGCAATTGGCCAAAATGCCACATCAGGACACATTAAATAAGATTTTACAGATTTGTGTATAAAATCTGAATCTGTTGGACTGGCCAAGGATCTTATTACCGTAGTCATCTGTAAAGCAAGCATTCATCTGTCCTTCCAATAAATAATTACGTGAGATGGGAACAGACAAGCCCCAGGTTTTGCAACAGATCCAGATCTAATTCTTTGTAACACAAATAGAGCAGCTACTCTTCCTTTGCACTTGACGCATAGTCCTCTTACCACTTGCCCTCAGCCTCGGAGTAGCTAATGACATCAAAAGCCTTTGGACCACTGGGATCCAGTGCCATCACAATTCATCAAAGATGCAGCTTAATGGATGCTGGATCAAACACTAGAGTCCACATTGACCCTGTCCAGTTCTCAGTACCACATTAACCTCACCCTGAAATCCTCCAGAGATGTTTATCCCCCAAGAGGTCCTTCTTTGGAGACTGATAATAACCATGAAATGCTGTAATTCATACAATTAATGGTTTATTCCAGACATCCTGTTAATACTGATTTCTACTGTTTACCTGGATTAAAGTCAGTCTGCTACCAAGAGACTTTGCAGCAATCTCTCCAGTTAATTAATGTTTTCAGGCACTTGTGTGGAAGATGACAGCAACAGAAGTCGCTATGTAATTTCCATTGTTTACCACAAATTGCAAGGTGCCATGGTTACGTCATTCTTGTCGCTGTGATCACTATCATCATCATCACCGTTATCAATAGTCATTAAAGGCCCACTTAAATGTCCTTGACTTCGTTATGTGTTCTAATGTGTGCTACAGCGCAGCTTGCCAAAGAAGGCTAATCATTATAATAGCACACTAGAGTCTTAATACTGTTCCAGTATTTTGAAAAATAATAATAATAATATTAATCATTTTGTACTCACTTTGGGAACTAAAGGTATAGGAATATAAACACTAGCAAATTACTTCTTTATTTGGTTACCTATACCTCTTGGTATCTGACACATATAAGCTCTGAAATATTTTTTAAGAAATGAAAGTATAATGAAATTAATAAACTAGTATGCAGAAATTTGCAGCAGAAATATCCAATGAGAGCCAAGGCTCTGGATAAAAAAAGGGAAATGAATAATTAGTGGATGCCTTTTGAGTAGTGGGTGTTCTAGGGCATAGTGTCTTTTTCCATCCGACACTATGTCCAGGGAAGATCAAGTCACATCTTTCCCTTTAAAGGAAAAATAAATCACAGAAAGGCAGATGCTCAGAGGCTCTCTTGACATCACATGATTTGACATTGTGATATTTAAACTTTTTGTGTTGGGACACAATTGATGCTCACACAGGCAAAACACTGTCACAGATGCACCCAAAGCAGAATGTAATCCCCACCACTGTTACTTCTCTTCACAAAATGATAGACTGCAAATAAGGGTATGAGCACGACTATAGGGATAAACCAGAATTTTTTTCTCATTTTTGTTAAAATGAAAAAGTAAGTCTTTCAAAAATTCTTGGTGCTTGAGCTCTTTCGAGTAATGCATTACTAGGAAATATATTACAAATGATTGTAACATGGTTGTATCTCTCAGCACAGCAGCTAAGAGATCTGAGTTCTAGGTCCTGATTATACACTGATTGCATGTGTGCTAAGTCACTTCAGTCATGTCCAACTCTTTGCAACCCTATGGACCGTAGCCTCCAGGCTCCTCCGTCCATGGGATTCTCCAAGCAAGAATATTGGAGCAAGTTGTTCATGCCCTCCTCCGGGGGATCTTCCCAACCCAAGAATCGAACCCAAGTCTCTTGTGGTCTCCTGCATTTTTGCAGGTGAGTTCTTTACCAGTGGGCTTCCCTCATAGTTCAGTTGGTAAAGAATCCGCCTGCAATGCAGGAGATCCCGGTTCAATTCCTGGGTCAGGAAGATCCCCTGGAGAACGGATAGGCTACCCACTCTAGTATTCTTGGGCTTCCCTTATGGCTCAGCTAGTAAAGAATGCACCTGCAATGTGAGAGACCTGGGTTCAATCGCTGGGTTGGGAAGATTCCCCTGGAGAAGGGAAAGGCTACCCACTCCAGTATTCTGGCCTGGAGAATTCTATGGACTAAATGGTCCATGGGATTGCAAAGAGTTGGACATGACTGAGTGACCTTCACTTTTATTTTCACTTTCACTTTATTTACCACTAGTGCCACCTGGGAAGCCCTATATACTGATTAGCCTTAAAAGCAAGTCATTTCCCTTTGTTAAATCTGTTTCTTTATTGTAACATGAAAAGGTTGGACAAAGGTCTACAGAGGTTTGGACTCTGAGGTCAAGAGCTAAAGTGTAGCCATTCCAGGAAAAACTAAACAGGACTTGGAACTTATCAAGGGTTTTCAAACTGCTGAAAGCAATTTATTCTCCTATTCCATCTTTTAGTAATTTCTATTACATAATACAGAAAAGAATAAATTGGCCACTCTTCTCAAGCAGAAGAGATATCTTGGTATGGCTGTTTTCTATAAGCTAGCTCTTTGGGAAATTTATTTCTTATTTATCCTACTTTTCTCCCACTGTGGTTCCATCTCTCCTTCTATGGTAATCTTGCTCTATCTTTGTGGTTCAAGTGCAAGTCACTGCATCCTAGAATAGACACATGGTGTAAGCAGGCTTCGTGATTCTCACAAGTTTTGTGAGCTGAACAGGATAGATGTAACTCTGATTCCTCTTTTAAATATTGTTGCTATTCTGTCACTAAGTCATGTCTGACTCTTTGTGACCCTAAGGATTGCAGCACACCAGGCTTCCCTGTCCTTAACCATCTCCAGAAGTCCCTCAAACTCATGTCCATTGAGTCGGTAATGCCAAGGTANGTTTTGTGAGCTGAACAGGATAGATGTAACTCTGATTCCTCTTTTAAATATTGTTGCTATTCTGTCACTAAGTCATGTCTGACTCTTTGTGACCCTAAGGATTGCAGCACACCAGGCTTCCCTGTCCTTAACCATCTCCAGAAGTCCCTCAAACTCATGTCCATTGAGTCGGTAATGCCAAGGTAAGAAAACAAAGTCGACTGGGTTTCTCCTACATTGTTTGGGGGGATATAAATTGGTACAGCCACTGTAGAGAACAGTATCAGTTCAGTTCAGTTGCTCAGTCGTGCCCGACTCTTTGCAACCCCATGGACCGCAGCACGCCAGGTCTCCCTGTCCATCAACAACTCCCTCAGTTTACTCAAACTCATGCCCATTGAGTCAGTGATGCCATCCAACCATCTCATCCTCTGTTGTCCCCTTCTCCTCTCGCCTTCAATCTTTCCCAGCATCAGGGTCTTTTCAAATGAGTCAGCTCTTCACATCAGGTGGCCAAAGTATTGGAGTTTCAGCTTTGACATCANGGAATCTGGTTTGTGAAATCAGATCTGTTAGGAATGCATTTGTCTGCAAAAAACAACCTCAAACAGCAGAGTTCATGCAACAGACATTTAGCTAACACGATAGGAAATCAGGGAAAATGCAATCCAGGTCAGCACAGTGGTTCAACAATAGCAAGGTTGCAGGCTCAATCTATCCTTTAGTCCACCATTCTTGGCATGTTGGCATTTTGTCCTTCTGCCTGTCTCTTCAAGTTACAAATTTCAGGGTATATGTCAGTATTCAACTAAACTGCCATTTGTCATCCCACTTTAATCACTAAAATAGGTTTCCTAAACTTCAGTATATGAAAAAACAATTACATGAAGTGCATTAATTCAACAAGGAGAAAAGAACCAAAAATGAATAAGCCTATTGTTTTCTCTCCATCCAGTTACTGCATTGGTGGTAATAAAAATAAAAATACAGTTTTGATTGCTAGCTAGATGTAAATCATCTCCTAGTTCCAGAAAATCAAGCAAACAGCCATTAAACACACAAAAAATCTTTAAAATAGTTTGTAAATGACATTTTCTTTAGAAATCTTGGATGTTCCAGGAGGCAACTGCAGAATGACAGTCTAAAGATCATCTCCACTGTACCTTTCACATCCATTAGTCAGAGCCACAGTGCACCTGTTGAATATAAATTGCTTTATGAACAGCTGTTCTTCCCCAAAGTAAACAGGTTGAATATTGAAATAGCCATCTAGTTTGGGTTTGCTGATACCATATCATCCTGATTTCCCAGATGGATGGCAGTACACTTAAGTCATTTATGCATATCAAATATACAAGAATAGAAGCTTTTCATAAACAACCAGGTTAGCCCTTGACTATTTTCCACCAGTACCTGTAAATTCAAGAATGAGATTTGCATATTTCTTATTAATGTTCACTAACCTAGATAGCATATTCAAAAGCAGAGACATTACTTTGCCGACTAAGGTCCGTCTAGTCAAGGCTATGGTTTTTCCAGTGGTCATGTATGGATGTGAAAATTGGACTGCGAGATAGCTGAGTGCTGAAGAATTGATGCCTTTGAACTGTGGTGTTGGAGAAGACTCTTGAGAGTCCCTTGGACTGCAAGGAGATCCAGCCAGTCCATTCTGAAGGAGATCAACCCTGAGATTTCTTTGGAAGGAATGATGCTGAAGCTGAAACTCCAGTACTTTGGCCACCTCATGTGAAGAGTTGACTCATTGGAAAAGACTTTGATGCTGGGAGGGATTGGGGGCAGGAGGAGAAGGGGACGACAGAGGATGAGATGGCTGGATGGCATCACTGACTCAATGGGCATGAGTCTGAGCAAACTCCGGGAGTTGGTGATGGACAGGGAGGCCTGGCATGCTGAGATTCATAGGGTCGCAAAGAGTCGGACACAACTGAGCGACTGAACGGAACTGAACTGAACACTCAATCACTTGAGTAAATTACTGTGTTAATGTACATAAATGTTCACTGGGATGTATAAACAGAGTGAGAAACCTAGCTCTATTCATTCCAGGAATGTTCTTCTCTTTATCAAACTCAAGGATTTCCAATGCAGAATTTCTGTTTCAAGGAGGAGGGCAAGAGGCAATAAAATAAAACACATTCTCCGTAGACCAGAATGTTTAGTCTCTGAAGTGGCCCCCAACCTTGCTGGTACCAAGGACCAATTTCATGAAAGACTATTTTTCCATGAACTAGGGTGAGAATGGAAGAGGTCAGGGATAATTTCAGGATGATTCAAGCATATAATATTTAGTGTGCACTTTATTCTAACCCAATGCCACAGCTGACCTGACAGGAGGTACTGGTCTGTGGCCCAGAGGTTGGGGACCCCTGCTCTAGAGAAGACAACATCCTCTAGAGACAGACCTGGGGAAAATGGTAAAAGAAAAACCCTAGTCTCTACCCACTACCATTTTTGGCACTGCTCACTTAAAGGGCATGCAAGCGCACAGGTATACACATCCTTACACACACACATGCACACATGTGCACACAACCCCCAACGTGCCCCGGTCAGCTCGTTTTGGATAAGCCCCTGTTTCTAAGAAACCAGCCCTACTTTCCTTTACCCCTCCCTCTAAACTCTTAGTGTCCTCAGAATCTGATCTACTCAAAAGCCAGAAAGACAGTTAATTGTGTGAATACTAATTCCACAACCAGGAGAAGAATTGATAGGCCCTCTCCAAAGAGCAGTTGCATTTTGAAAGTACGACTGCTTCCAGATGTATGGAAATCTCACAGTGGACCCTCAGAATGAATATGCTCCATCAACGGAGCATATTTCTGGTCTCCTTTCTGGTCTCCTCTGACCTCAGCTTTCTCTACATTCTTGAAAAATAAAGTTTTGTCAAATGTTTTTGCTGCTCTCCAATGAATATATTTTAATCAAAACAAAGACATTCTGCAATATATCCAGAAAATATTATAAGCTAAAAACAAAATGTAGATTTTTTTTTCACAACTGCAAGGTCAGTTAACGCATGAAATTTGACAGTTCCATCTGATATGCAAACTTCAAAGTCCTATGCTATTGAAGAGTCATAAAAACAAAACAGAACCTCAAATACATTTAGTGTATTCTCCAAAAACAAGTCCTTGTGGATTTTCCTTTAGGAAACAAAATGTGCAAAGCAGTTAATTTGGGAAAGTCTTGATTATCCAAGCCAATGGAGAAGCCCTCAGAGAAAACCCGTTGAAACTGTGAAGCTAGATATCCGGTTGATTCCAGAATAAAGCCTTTCATGTAGATCTGGGCAATGGTTTCTAGGCAGAGAAGACAATGGTGCAAATGCTCTGAGTAAGGAATGAATTTGATTTACCACTGAACAGAAAGGAGATTAATGTGCAGATGAGGAGAGAGCAAAAAAGAAAGTTACAAGTAAGGAAATCAGGACACTAGAGTAGAGTCAGAAAACGCAGGCCTTTGTAAGCTGATGGCTTAATGTCTGTGTTCTCAGTATCCACCAGACCAAACAAGCCATCAGATCTTTTTCTTTCATATTTCGCTCAGTCGTGTCCGACTCTTTGCAACCCCGTAGACTTTAGCTTACCAGGCTCCTCCCTCCATGGGATTCTCCAGGCAACAGTACTATAATGGGTTGCCATTGCCTTCTCCAGGGGATCTTCCCAACCCAGGGATCAAACTCGAGTCTCAAGTCTTCAATTTAGGCAGGTTCTTTACCATTAGCCTCACCAGGGAAGCCCAGGAATCCACTATCACCTTAAAAAAAAAAATAGTAAATACACGCATGCTCAGTTGTATCCAACTCTTTGCAACTTGATGGACTGTAGCCTGCCAGGTTCCTCTCTGTCTTGGGATTTCCCAGGCAAGTATACTGGAGTGGGTTGCCATTTCCTTCTCCAGGGGATCTTCCCAACCCAGGCATCAAACCCATCTCTCCTATGGTTCCTGCATAGGCAGACAGATTTTTTTTTTTTCCCCACAACTGAGCCATCTGGGAAGCCCACTGGGGCAGGAAAAATTGTATAAGAATGTGGTATCATCAGAGCCCAGAAACACAAGCCACAGGAGGACTTTGGGCCAGGGTAGGGGCCCATATACAGAAGCTGGGCATCGTGAAGGAAGCTATTTCACAGGAGAGGCACCTCACTCAGGACAGAGCAAGAGAAGAAACAACTGATTCCCCCGCTCCCCTTGCCCTACGATTTTCTGCTAGCATCTCCCACTGGCTGAACCTATCTAGAGACATCATTCCCTGTGATACAGAGCAGAGCAAGGAAAAAACGGGTAAATGGCAGGCACATGGGCCAACGCGAGGAAGAGAAAATACCCCCCACCCTTATCCCATCTAACTGTGCAACTCCCAGGAAGCCTTTTCTTGTTTATCTGATTTTGTCTGTCTGACTGCATGATTCAGGACACAACTGGAGGGCAGGGTCCCTATCTGGAGTCAGTATGATGGATTTTGTGTGGGAGACAATAGGTCTCCTCCCAGAATGAGACAGCTGCTATATTTTATTAAGAGAGATGCTGTGGAAGGAGATCAAACTTAAACACCTGTCTACCCAATGCCTAGACAAATGCTGGAGATTTTCTAACATTACTGACTGCACCAATTAATTTTTTTACTCCCATAATATCAAATGGATTTTTATCATTCCTCCCTAAGCAACTGCATTGTCATGGCTGCAGTCAGGAATTTAAGGGTCACGCTTCTCTCTTCTTTTACTTTTTCCCGAATAATGGCTACAAACTTAAGGAAATACTTTTCTAAGACAAGCCTTTCTTCAATGCTCTCCTCAGAGGGGCTTTTCTCCTCACCACATCCACCTGTACACATTTTTGTTTACGGGATGAGGAGGACACTGTAGACTCTTTTTTCTTTTTTTTTTTTTTAACAAATCTCTCAAATTGCGGGCCTGTCACCGGGCTAGGCATTGGCTCTTTCTGTGTACGTGGATTGAAATGACTTCTCTGATGAAATGCCTGCAAAGAGTTTTCTCTTTACAGTCATGAGGTGAGTTGTGGGGGAGGCAAAAGCAACTTCGTGAAATTGATGCCTTCCCTGGACCCCCATCTCCATCTCCTTAATAAACCAGTAGCCATGACAACCTCCAGGGAGCCCAGCAAAGCTGGGAGGCAGCCTGCATGAGCTGTTTAGCTCCATGGCTCTCCATTGAGATGATTCACATCCTGTATCTGACTGAGCCACAGGCAAGAATGCAAAGCTTTCCTAAAGCCAGTTTTTCCTCAATACCATAGCCCTGGCTCAGGGTCAACCATGGCTGCTGTACACTTGACTCTGACCCAAGTTTGTCTTGCCCACCAGCTTCTGCTCCCTCCATGGCTCCTGACTATGGCTCCCACTCACTCTTCATGGCTCTCAGAATCCATGCTAACACCTTATCAGAACTTTCTGCCTTGTGTCCCTAATGTCTGCCATGACACTCTGTCCTGGCTCCAGGCTTGTCTCCTCTGACCTACAGCTGCCCAATCCTTTACCCACCTCCCTCTCACCCTTACCTCCTTCCTTCCAACATCCAACTGTCCCTTGCCACTTCCAGTCATTTACCTGCTGGGGCCATGGTGATTAGGTAGGTGAGGGAGAAGTTCACTCAGGCTCCTTTCTGGAACACAGGGTTCCTGTTGAAACATTTCCTAAAATTAGAAACAAGCTGAAATTAGACTTGGCCAACCCTATCAGGGGCTTCCCAGGTGGCACAGTGGTAAAGAACCCTCCTACCAATGCAGGAAATACAAGAGATGCCAGTTCCATCCCTGGGTCAGAAAGATCCCCTGGAGTAGGAAATGGCAACCCACTCCAGTATTCTTGCCTAGAACATTCTATGAAAAGAGGAGCCTGGTGGGCTATAGTCCATGGGGTCATAAAGAGTCTGACACAACTGAGCACGCATGAATACACGCACGCATGCTATGACCCTATCATGAGTACTGTCCTGTAGGCAAAGATATATGTATTTGGTTCTAGACTTGATTCTAGACTCTTGGGTGCAACCTTTGGAAAATGATAATAGGAATAATGGTTAGGATAATAAGATAATGGTTAGGAAGACCCTTGATCTCATAAGTCCTTAGGTGAAGATTTCTCTATTTTATTGACAGATTTCTTTTGAAGTTAAGATTTGAAGATAGTAAAACAGTGTATTACTCATCTTCATCTTTCTAAAAATGACATAGATCCAGACATATGGTGAGTGCCAAATGCTTGAAGGTAGAAGGAAGGAAAGATGAAAGGAGGAGAGAGACAGAGGGAGGGAGAGAGGGAGGGAGGGAGAGAAGACGGTTCCTACAGAGGCAAACTTGGGGCACATACTAGCCAGGTGGAGACGGAGGAAGCATCACAGACACGAAAAATGACGAATCAGGACTCAGTCAAGAGCCAGGAGCTCTAAACCTGACTCTGCCATCAATTTGCCACAGGAATTTTAAAAACTCTATCCCAAATCTCTTTGTAGCCTATGGTCTGAGAAACAGAATTCAGATCTCATCAAGGTTATCTGGACATTTCTGTCCCTTCTGCTGCTGCTGCTGCTGCTGCTAAGTCGCTTCAGTCGTATCCAACTCTGTGCTACCCCATAGATAGGCAGCCCACCAGGCTCCTCCACCCATGGGATTTTCCAGGCAAGAGTACTGGAGTGGGGTGCCATTGCCTTCTCTGTCCCTTCTGAGTTTCCTGGAACTTAATTGATTTTAGATTACACTTGGTTCCCTCTGGACAAGCCTGTGTCAATCAGCTCCAGAGGGTCCCTGAGATTTGGGGGTCTCTATTCAAGCTTTCCTACAGCACTTGGGTCTTAGAAATATGACCCCAACTAGTCAAAGAGCAGCCAAACCTCCTAGACAGCCAATGTCCGAGGACTCTGTTCCTTATTCAGATACTCCTCAGCCCCCCTAGTCCCAGAGGGTTCTGGAAAATAACCCCAGCAGCCTCAAATAGCTACTGCAGATGGTCCCAGACCTGAAAAACAGGAAATATCAGGCTCCAGGCTTTGAGCCCTCATCCTTTAAACTGCCAACAGATCTATCTATAATGTCCCTTTAAATTTAAAATTCTATATAGTGCTTTCTAGTATCACGTTTAAACAAGTTCTCGATTTTTAAGGTTGTCTCCAGTTTTGTGTAAGCCACAGATAGCAAGAAGGATAAAGAACTCGTTAAAAGAAACTTGAGCTCATCACAGAGGCTCAAGTGGTTGTATTTCAAAGACCAAGGCTTTCAACTACCCTGGAGTCTGTCATGTTGAGCCTCAGTGGTGGATCCTGCTTTTTAAAGACATTCACAAAATGAAATAATTCATAAACCCAAAGTAAAAAGAGGATTCATAAGCCTTTGTTCCTCCGCATTCAACCATCTCACCCCTCTTTGGCTGTCCTGGGTGATGACCCTCCTAGACATAGAGCAGGATGGACAGTGCCCACTTTCATGTTTCCCAGCAGGCACGCCCCCTCTCAGGCCTGGGAGAGTCTTCGCATGTGTGCACGAAATTTTAGGCTATAAAATGGGTGCTGCAACTCCAGAACCATACAAAGTCGATAGGACAGCACCAGAAAAGCTGCCAAAAGGCTAAAATCCCAATGACACAGACTTCTATATTGTAGAAATGGACAGCACTGGTGTTCGCTTGATCTATTCAAGACTGTTAAATTATATTCAATTTTAGGGGGATTACTTTGAATTCTGGTCAAAGATAAGTTCTAAAGCCCATCTGTGATCAGACCCTACCTTCAGTCAGTGAGATAGAGGAGGAAGGTGAGACAGACCCATGAGACAGGCATCTCACAGGGCTGGCTCACAATGTGTTCAAGACCGCAACTGACCATAGGATAAGGAGGCCCCACCCACAGCGTCCCATAGCCAGGACCCTCTCCTGACCCCCTGGGGCCTTTCAGCTCCCTCCCTGCAACACCACAGAACCCTATAAGGGCATGCTCCCTGTATTCCAAAATCTACCTCCTGCCTCCTGTCCTCGCTGTCAGACTCTAGTCCAGTCCTACCCGACTTCCAGTGTAGACCCTTTATTTCAGACTCTGTCCTTGACTCACTGTCAACCCCTCTGTACATGGTACTGAGCAATATTCAGTATCAGGTTCCTATGGGCCTTGGGCTGCCCTGCACACAGGATGTTGTCTCCAGTTCCCCTCACTCCTCACTGTCGCTGTGGCTGAGCCCCTCTCCACCCCCACACTCAGCCCCAGAATCCCAGTCTGTGCTGGAACTCTGGGACTCCCACACACACCAGACAGGAGGGCTCACACTGACTGTGCCCAGACACCAAATGATTTGTGTCACGCCTCAGGACCTTCAGGGTATTGGCCAAATGCCATGGGATTGGGATTCAAAGAAAACCTGCTCTTCAACTCAGTGTATTCACACTGGGATCCTCAGAACTCCAGGGCTACCACAGAGTTGCCCAAGTGGTCACCCCAGAGTTCAGGAAGGATGACAAACAAGACGGGCTCTACAGACTTCCCTGGCAGGGTCTGGTAGTTAAGACTCTGCCCTTCCATTGCAGAGCGGACAGGTTCGATCCCTGGTCAAGAAACTAAGATCCCACAAGTCATGTGGCCAAAAATAATAATAATATTAATAAAAGATAGGCTCTAAGCATCCAGCCTCCCTTCCACCACAGCAGCTCTCTCTGATAGACCTTGCATATTTGCTATTCCCATATGATTTTATTGAAGAAACATCTCTATGTTTTTAAGTGTCCAATCTACTGCATACACGTCTTCATGTAAATAATTATGTGCTAAATCGCTTCAGTCGTGTCCAATTCTACGTGACCCTGTGGACTATAGCCCGCCAGGCTCCTCTGTCCATGGGATTCTCCAGGCGAGAATACTGGAGTGTGTTGCCATTTCCTCCTCCAGGGGATCTTCCCCACCCAGGGATCAAATCCGTGTCTCTTACATCTCCTGCACTGGCAGGCAGGTTCCACTAGTTCCACCTGGGAAGCCTAAAAATAATTATAAGCAATTTGAATTATGACACTTATCTTCATTTTTTTAACTCTACACTTTCTTTTTAATAGCTTAAAACTCCGGCTAAATGGACATAAACTCTTCTACCCACCTCAAATACAAAGCTAGTTATTTGAAATCACAGCTGAGAGAGATCAGTCACCTCTGTTTTCGCTGCAATGGGCACAAAAATATGCCCGTTTTTTCTTCAGCAGGATCTCTTTAAAGTGTCCATATTTATAACAACATAATTATAACCCATGAGAGAGAAATAAAAATGTTAATGACTATTTTCCCCAAGAAACAGAAAGTCATTCAATGTTTGTGAATAAAATGCTATGGAAATGATCTTTTTTTAAAAGATGCATTTAAATTTGGCACTGACCTTTGTAGCAGCCAGTGCTAGCTTTCTCTCAGCTGGGAACAGTATGCAAAGATATCCGCAGCTTTCAACAGCAAATCTGCAAATCCCCTTCATTATGTGCTGCCCCCAAGCTGCCAGGATAATCCTCGTAAAAAAGATGCCACTTCCTCTTCCTCGCAAGTTAACACATCTCCACAGAAGTAAGAAATGTTCTCTTTTTTCCCCCCACAGCCACGAAATACACGTTTCTCTCTGAAGGAGACTCAGTGGGAAAGAACAAGTCTTGTTTTCCCAGACTTGGCAGCTGGCAGGAAGAAAAAGAAATTCTTCAATCCTCCAGGCTGCCTTGCCACAGTTCCGTGTTTCCCAGACCACACACCTCGTCACAGGACAATGTTGAAGTAAAGGATTACAAGTCTACACCATTGAACGCTGGCTCCCTTTCAAAAGTCCAGGGTCCATCATGTTATCCACTTGCAAGAAAACAGGACACGTCCTCAGTACCTACAAGTCCACAAAAACAAACTCAAGCCTCCAGTTCTGGTTTTATTCGCTGAACCCCACCATGAAGCCTTCCTCAGCCTGAGAAGAGTGGTTTCTCTCCTCCCCGTTCAGTTTCCTAACTGATCTCTTCACGGTTCTTTTCTAAACCCAGCACATCTATAGATGGCTTCTTCTCTGAACACACTGAGTGTATGAGACCCCTTTAGTTGCCAGAGCTCCTGTTGATGAGCAAAAAAAAAAAAAAAAACCTTCTCATGGTAGATGGAATTCCCCAAGCAAGAATACTGTAGTGTGTAACCATTCAATTCTCCAGGGGATCTTCTCAACCGAGGGATCGAACCTGGGTCTCCTGCATTGCAGGCAGATTCTTTACCATCTGAGCCAGCAGGGAAGCCCTACTTATCTTTATCAAAGCATAAACTATATAGAAGAGACTCCTTGGCTTCTAGCACACGTTCTCCCTTTTCTGCAATTCTCCAAGGGATGGTGTTATAATTGCACCTCATTATACAGTCATCACCACCACCACAATGACCAAATAAACTCTGGCATTTCTATCTAGAAGTCATTTTTGATGGTTCTGTGATCTTAGACCAAAGGATTATGACTTCATCTTTCAGCTAGTCAGTGTACATTTTTCAGAGTTATAGAATTCTGCAGAGTGGCTGAGTGGGGGGATGGTAGCATCTTCCATCATGCCACCAAAGGAGGAGCCTACTTCTAAATCTGTGTGATGCACTGGGTTTATGTATGTATGCCCCTAGCTAAGGAAGCAAGAAAGATAGCAAGATACAACCATCTGCAAACAGAAGCCATACTATTCATAATCACACACACACACACACACACACACACACACACACACACACACACACATACAATGCAGGCTGGGCAAAAGTGCTTTTTAGCTATTCTCCTGGGTTCTAAGTTCATCAGAGATAGATATCAGAGAACCCAGCCTCTCGTCTCCTTCCCTCATCTTCTGCCTTCCCTGTTGAAAGAAGCTCTTCAACACACTTCCTTCCTTCTAGAATTCTTCTTCTTCCCCTCACTTCTGGAGAAGTGGGACTATGGGGGGGGCGGGGGGAGTTAAGAGGTGGAGACATCACACATTCAGTCCCTCTGGAGGTGGAGGGGATGAGAGAAAAGAACTTCCTACTTGTTCTCCTAACATCCTTCACTTTTGTAGCAAAATGAAAGGCATTATCATGCCAACAGAGATTCTAAATCTTTCCACTTTGGGTAAATTCCCTTTTCCACTATCCCAGACTGGTAAAGATCAATGTTCCAGGATGGAAATATCATAAGGAAAGAGGGAAGGAGGAAAAGAAAACTGTGCTCTATCACACCACACACAAAGAGTACTCTTCCAAGAGAGGGCTATTCCTTCAGCCCAGAAGCCAGAATGAAGAAGACAGCTGAGCAGTGTCACAAACTAAGAGCTAGCTTTGACCCAGAGTTGGTGGATTGGTGTAGCATGTAGCAAGAATTATAACTTTGTTTTTGAAATCCACTAAGATATGGGGGTTGTTGCCACTGAAGTATAACCTATAAAAGCTGTCATGTAAATAAATGGGTTGTTGGGACTTCCTTGGCAGTCCAGTGGTTAAGACTTTGCCTTCAGGGACTTCCCTGGTGGTCCAGTCGCTAAAATTCCAATGCAGGGGGGCCTGGTTTCAATCCCTGGTCAGGGAATAGATCCTGCATGCCTCAATGAAAGATCCTGCCTGCTGCAACTGAAGGATCCCACATGGTGCAATGAAGGCTGAAGATCCCACGTGCCACAGCTAAGACCCAGCTCTACAAGAGAAGCCCGAGAATACTGGAGTGGGTTGCCTATCCCCTCTCCAGCAGATCTTCCCAACCCAGGAATCAAACCAGGGTCTCCTGCATTGCAGGAGGATTTTTTATCAACTGAGCTATGAAGAAAACCCAAAGACCCAGCACAGCCAAATAAGTAAATAAGTATATATATTTTTTGAAAAAGACTTAATCTTCCAATTCAAGGGGTGCGGGTTCAATTCTTGGTTGAAGACCAAAGATGGCATGTGCCTTGGAGCCAAAAAAAAAAAACCCACACAAAACATAAAGCAGAAACAATACTGTAACAAATTAAATAAAGATTTTTAAATGGTCCACATAAAAAACATTTTTTTAAAAATAGAGAAATGGCTTCTTGCTATAAGAACAAAAAATGCATATTATGTAGCATTATCTTTGAGACAAGGTGATAGGTGGTAAGAAACTGTTTTAAGTGATGTGCCATTTCTGAACAGAAACTTGAAAGCTATTGCATAGGTCCATCCTTTGTTGCTCTTCTTCCCTCTGCTATGAGACCAAGGTTGCAGCAGCTTCTCCACGTAGATCTTAGAATGAAGAAGACATATGGGGCCAACCACTGAGCCACAGCCATGACTCAGACTGAGGAATGCACCTTTGTGAAGCACCCCCAAAAAGTCTGATGAGAAATTTCAAAGGAAGAGAGATGTTTGCCCTATCGTTTGTCACCAAATGGCTGCAAACAAGACCCCAGTGGAGTTAGAAAATGGCAGTATTCCCAGTTAGAAACTGGGCAGGTGGGTCAATTCAAACAAGCAGTAGCTGTCCCAGGTCTAACTGAGCATGGTTCTGAAAGAGGCATCACAGCAAACAAGTGAAAAATTATCACACTCACAAAGCCTATTGTCAGCAATACCCCCAGGCACCTCTTCCCTCCGCTTTCCACCCTGCCAAATTTATCAACCTAATAACCCATGTACCAGCATCAAGACTGATAAAAAACTTGATTCTTTTCCCACAGTGTAAATGGCATTGTGAAATCCTTTCCGGATGCAAAATCCTCAGGAAAGGTGACAGTAAAATTGCCCTGGTCCATTATATAAACAGAACACTTCCTTGTATGTGACTATGAAGATGTATGGAAAAGATTTTCACACCATCATCAGAACAGGTGGTGAGTGGGGATGGAGGAGGGAAGCGGGATGGAGCCCACAGAAGAGGAAGATTATAAAATTATTTGTTCATCCAAGAGGGGCCAGTACCCTTAAGGAACAAGTGGAGTTGGACAACCTCGGGGACAAAAAGGCAGAAAAGTCATTCTTGATTTTTCCTTTCCTGCTTAAGCCCCTATATTCCATCAGTTACCCATTTCTACTCATTCTGACTCCATAGCACCAACCCCATTCATCTCTAACACCCTTCATCTCCTTAACAGTACTGAGTTCATAGCCTTAGCTCTTTTGAACCATCACAATAATTTCAAGGCATCTCCCTGCTCCCTTGCCCTTACTCACCCATTCTACCTGACGTGAATGGATTCATCTTCCTAAAACAATTCTGCTGATGCATCACCTGCTCCCTATCACTATGGACTAAAGCCCCAAATCCCCACCCTAGTTTCCAAACTCCTCCCTCATCTGGCCCCCTGTTCCCTTCACATTCTTGGAAATGTGACCAAAATAAAGGACTCATTCCTTTATACAACCATCATTTTTTTCCTTTCAATATTTTTTTGAGTTGTTACCTTCCTCTTTAACGTACAAACTTAACTTACTTAACTTCTAAATATTACAAATCCTCCAGAACTCAGGTCATTGTCACTTCCTCCTTGAAGCCTTCTGAAATCCTTCCAGTCAGCATTGCCCCCCATTCTGAACTACAGATCACATCATCTGAGTCTCTTCTAGGATAATCATCCCTCCCTATGGCGGTCATTTGTGTGCATGCCTTTCTCCCTCTTAGAGTTTGCTGCAAGGCAAGGTCTGTCTTGTTCTTTCTCCCATAGAAGCTAGGATGGAGGGAAGCAAAACAAGGAAAGAAGGACTCTGGCTAGTTTCCCGGTACCCAAGCAGCCCAGATGCCCTGTGTGGTCCCCCAACAAACTGAGTACCTGCTTTACTGTTCCCCTGGACTTTCCGTGTCTCTCCAAAATGTGGTTAGGTTTTCTACTCTCTTCTTCCCCTCTAATTAGCAACCAAATGTTGATTGGGTCCCAGATTAGGTTCCCAGATTCCTGAGCCTTGCCAGTCTTTCTCCATGTTGGGGAGAGGAAAGCCAAGATCTAGGAAACACAAGAGTCAGACCACACCGAGGAAGGCAAGGAAAGGTCGCACGGTAGATAAAGCAACTTGCATGAAAGTCTTGATGTGTGATGAGTCAGCATCACATCAATTCACAAGGCTGCCTCGGCACTCCAGCCTCAAACACAAAACAGCCAGGTGTCCTGACACCTTCCAGAGACAGAAGAACAGGGCTCTGAAATGAAGGGTTCCTCCAAACTCTGCAGGCACGCTGTTCCTGGAGCAGCCCTAGGGAACAGTAACAGTGCTACTTTCCAAGGGCGCCTGCCAACAACTGCACATGAATTATTTAATGTAGTCCTCAAAATACCTGCCATTTTACGAGTGAAGAAGCCAAGGGTCTGCTTTGGCCTCCTCACAGAGACCTAGTTTGCTGGAGTTGCCGAATTTCACTCCCGCAGCTTCGAGGTGAGGTGTAGGCAGCTCAGATGGCAGAGGGACCTCTTGCCTCTCCTCCCCTCCACTCCCCACCACCCATTTCCCCAGGAAGTTCCTCCTGGGAGGTGACTGTTTCAGCACAACCAGTTGCATGCAGTCTTTTATTCCATCACCTGTTGTGCTCTGGCGACTGACACTCTCAAAGCCATGGCACTGGTTGTAAAGCTCCCGTGTGACGTAATTCGCTTGATTAGTTTTGAGCGCGGGGACAATGGGTGCTGCCTATCTTCCGTCTGCCGTCATCTTTTCTTCTGTACCTGCCACCTTCCTGATAACAAGGGTGGCCGCTTCAGCCAGGGAGTATGTCCTGTTTCGGTTGCTGAGCTTCAGCAGCCTGTCATTCCACAAGGGCTATATTTTCCCACCAAAGCCTGATCTCACTCTGGTCCCACATAGTGTCCTCAAAGAAGTCTTCAATGCCGCCCTGTATTCGGGCTCTCTCCACTCATCCTGCAGTCAGTCGCCAAATACTCCTTGCTAACCACTCAGTGGCTCCCTGTGGCCTCAAAAATTTGGGGCAAGTGTTCTTTAATGTTTACAGCCCTTTTTGTTCTAGGACTGGCAGATTCCCGACCTCACCTCCAGCCTCGCCTATGCAGGTACCCTGGATTCTAGCTGAACCAACCCACAATCCTCTTCTTCAGATTCTTCAAATGTTGGCAGTACTCTCTTTTCCTCTCTATTTCCACCTCTAGAAATCCCAACACCACCTCAAGACTCAGCTAATATGCTGCAGCTTTTCAGAACTTCCTGAGCTTGTTCCCAAGTCCCCATTCATCTAGGATTTCTTCAGTCCCTATGACTCTGTGTCTTGTGCCTCTTTTATTGCCCTGAATGCATTCTCCCTTCCTCTATCCCTGCTACATTCTCTTCTCACTTCCTTTGTCATGAACTGTGGACTCCAAGGCTTTCCTGCATGTTCTTCCCTAATTCCACCCCAGCACCTCTACAAAAGAAGCCAACAGAACCTCTTACTTCCCAGTGCTCACAATCTGGTTATTGAATTACATTATAAATGGTTGAATTGTGTAAATATACTTGACAGAGCTGTTGGGATTCCTCCTTTGTCCTGGGGTTTTATTCTGAAGTCTATTATCTTCCCCTTCCTTGCTGCTCAAGTGGTGATTAACCAATCTAATCTGGTCACAATCCAGAAGTTTCACAAATATAATGCAATAAACAAGGAGTTTGAATATTCTGGGAATTTCCAAACAAATTTGTATCCATGTTCTGAAGATAAAATTTGAAGGATACTGAGAAATTATTTTTTTTTTCTCCTACTGTGTCCCTTTCCAACCAAGGAAGGCCTATGCAAAGCACAGGCTGAAACGAGCCTCTTTTGATCCCAAAGTTTGTCTTTTAGGTTTCATGCTTTCCCTGGGTTAGAAAAACGATTAAGTATTTTTTGATCAAAAGGCTTCTGCCTGACTGTAGACTTCAGAGCTGGAGAAATACATAAAAAGAGAGAACCAAAGGATATTAGGGCCTCTTCTGCTTAATTCTGCTAATTTATAGAACTGAAAAACAAAAGACATCATTAATCAGAGGGTCAACCTACAGAATGGGACAAAATAGTTGTAAATCATATATCTGATAAGTGATTATATCTAGGATATATAAAGTAGTCTTACAACTCAATAATTTTTTTTTAAATCCCAAATTTTAAAATGGAGAAAGGACCTCGATAGACATTTCTCTAAGGAAGTAAATAGCCAGTAAGCACATTAAAAAAGGTACTCAACACCACTAATCATTAGGAAAATGCAAATCGAAACTACAATCAATATGCTTCACATCCACTAGGATGGCTGGAATCAAATAAGGCAGATAATAATGAGTATTAGTGAAGATAGGATAAATTGGGACTTTCATATGCTACAGATGGGAATGTAAAATGATGCAGCCATTTGGGAAACAAACCAGCTGGTAGTACCACAAATGATACAACATAGAATTACCGTGTGAGCCAGCAATTCCACTCCTGGGTGTATATTTCTGAGCAATGAAAACATATGTTCACACAAACACTTGTGTATGAATGTTGTTTAGGGTGGGAAAGGAAGATTAGGAATAAGGAATGGTATCTAAAGGGTATAGACTCTCTTTTTGAGATGATTACATGTTCTAAATTGACTATGGTGGAAATTCCCTGGCAGACCAGTAGTTAGGACTCAGCTTTCACTGCTGAGGGACCAGGTTCAATCCCTGGTCACGGAGGTCAGGGAACTAAGATCCAACAAGCTGCACAGTGCACCAAAAATAAATAAGTAAAATTGACTATGATGATGGTTGCATATATATGTGAATATACTAAAACAAGTATATTCCCTGGAGAAGGGATAGGCTACACACTCCAATATTCAGAAGACTTCCCTTGCTGTTCAGCTGGTAAAGAATCCGCTTGCAATGTCAGAGACCTGAGTTTGATCTCTGGGTTGGAAAGATCCTCTGGAGAAAGGGACAGCTACACACTTCAGTATTGTGGCTTGGAGAATTCCATAGACTTCCATGGAGTCGCAAAGAGTCATACACAACTGTGCAACTTCCATGTACTAAAAACCGTTTATATTTTAAAGGGGTGAATTGCATGGCATGCTTAGGTATGAATCAGATCCTAAAGGGTGAACCAGAAACGCTGCAGAAACTCACGGGTTGCACAGTCTAACTAGGGTCACAAGAATCATATGAATTGTGAAACTTCTCAGGAGCAGAAGGAGGCTTACTTGATCAAGTCACCTCCTGGCCAGCACATACTCTATTTGGGGTTAAATCTTAGAGGTTGTGGATTTCTAATAAAGAAGATAATTCCCAGAATTTTTCTCTCCACTGTCCTTGTTCTCAAGCAAGTTTCTTTACTGTGCTATAGTGATGATGAAATTTACACATAACAAAGTTGACTACAATTTAGTCCATAAGGTGGCAGAAATGTCTGAAATAATGAAATAGAATATGGTGATGGGATGGAAAATATTCCTTCTGCTGTGAACATGTATTTAGTCCAGCTGCTTCTTTATTCATTAATACCTTGTTCCAGCAGTGCAGGCTCCCCACTGAGAATGTTGTACTAACACAGTATTCTTCTGAGATGGCTTACTGTGGCATTAATATTTTAGCTCACTTGTTGCAGCTTTCACATGGAGCCAAAATGGGTGTGCAACTGATGGGTTGTGTCATTGTTGTTCACCTTTCTTCAGATAATTGCTCACCTTGAGAATGGTCAGCTCTGCTTTTCCTGCTGGGTTTAGTCATGTATAATCCTCTGATCCATTTTTTCCATTAATCTTTCCTTTTTTTGTGTGATGATTGCTAATTGAATTTAGATCAGTGCCTACAGTATCTCTGAAGAAAGACACCCAGGGGAATACTTAAGGATCTAATCATATTTCCCCACCCCAACCCTCCCCCGGTGGCATTCATTATGGTATTCTCAATGACTTGCTTTACTTTACCGAGGCATTAGTTTACACAGTCTGGGTCTGGGTTTAGGATCCCAGGAGTGCAACAAATTTTGGTGAATGGTTTACCTAGAATGGCTGAAAATAACATCATTAAGAATAGAATGTAAAAATTGTGATCAAGTCTGTTGAATTGGAATTCTTGGCCCTGTTATGGTTGTATAGAGCCATTTGACCAGTTCTGAACTGAGTTTTAAGCAAATATGATGTGTGTCCCTGCCAGGTCACTGCATTTCTTTGCCATTGCAAGACTCACCAGAGCCCTCTTTTTCCTGTAAAGTAGCATTCACGAGGTGACTACATCAGCTGGGGTCATCAAGTAAGAAAATGTGGAACAAAGAACCCAACTGACCTGAAATGGATATATAATATGAGCAAGAAATAAACCCTTTTTGTGTTAAGTAACTGAGATTTTGAAGTTTTTTTTTTCTTTTTCTTTTTCTTTCTTACCACAGAAGACACTACCCTAACCTGTCTAATAAAGACTGTGTGTGTGCAATCACATCCGACTCTGTGCAACCCCATGGACTACAGCCCACCAAGCTTCTTTGTCCATGGAATTTTCCAGGCAAGAATACTGGAGCGGGTTGCCACTTTTTTCTCCAGGGAGGTCTTCCCTGGAATTCAAACCCAGGGATTGAACTCATACCTCTTGCGTCTCCTGCATTAGCAGGCGAGTTCTTTAACAGCTGAACCATCAGGGAAGCCCCACTGAAGAGACAAAGAGATAATTCTGCTGGGTTGAAAGAGATGAGTTGGCTGAATATTACTCACATTTATACAAGAAGCATTATGATGTAGTAAAAAGAACATTGGACTAGGATGGTTGGATGCATGAATGTCGATGGATGAGTAGATACAAAGATACTTAAGACAGATATTGATGGTTAGAGTGTCAGCTACAAATTGGCACTTGCCATTTTGCCATCTGCCTCTACAGAGATTGAACCCTGTGCTGCTTCAGCTGATGACCTTTAACACATCCTGAGGGAGTTCAGGGTGGAGAGTGAGGCACTCTGGACTTCAGGGAAACTGGTGAAACTGGTCTTTAGATAGTTAGATGTTTTCAGGAACTGATTTCATGATCCCAATCCTTTCATCTCCTCATATCTAGAAAAGCACTAAATCACTTCATGGTGACATCAGCTCCCTGCAACTAACAGAAAATGTTTCATAAAATGAGTGCTTGCATTAAAAAAATCATACATGACCAAGTGGTCTTTATTCCAGGGATGCAAGGATTCTTCAATATCCTCAAATCCATCAANAATCCCATGGATGGAAGAGCCTGGTAGGCTACAGTCCATGGGGTCGCAAAGAGTTGGACACAACTGAGCGACTTCACTCACTCACTCACTCACTCATAGAGAACAGTAGTGCAATATCTTTATTTCAAGTCCAGGATGTCCAGAAGTAAGTGCAAAAGCAGTGATGTAGCTGGTACTACTAAACTTTTCAAGTTTCTGTACTGTAACATTAACAACATTTTCTTTATTTTTGTGTTTGTTTTTGTGTTATTTGTGTGAAGAGTATTATAAACCTGTTATAGTACAGTTTATATAGCCGATTATGTTAGTTGGGTTCCTAAGCTAACTTTTTTGGACTTACAAACGTGCTCTCAGAACAGAACTCATTTTGTATGTAGGGGACTTACTGTACCACACTGCTGAATGCTCCAAGGGAGGAACTGAGGAACAGCTAGAGTACCCCAGCCAAGATGGTGTCACAAAGGCCTACTCATGGTGTGATTTGATGCCAACTAATCCTGGTGGCTCAGTTGGTAAAGAATCCGCTTGCAATGCAGGAGACCCAGGTTTGATCCCTGGGTGAGGAAGATGCCCTGGAGTAGGAAATGGCCACCCGCTCCAGTATACTTGCCTGGAAAATCTCATAGACAGAGGAGCCTGGCGGGCTACAGTTCATGGGGTGGCAGAGTCAGATGTGACTTAGTGACTAAACCACAAACCACCAATTCAGACTTTAGAAATATATCATTGTTTGANGAGGAAGATGCCCTGGAGTAGGAAATGGCCACCCGCTCCAGTATACTTGCCTGGAAAATCTCATAGACAGAGGAGCCTGGCGGGCTACAGTTCATGGGGTGGCAGAGTCAGATGTGACTTAGTGACTAAACCACAAACCACCAATTCAGACTTTAGAAATATATCATTGTTTGACAGCTGTGTGATGATATGTTGGAGCCAAAGAACAAGATCGTATCTGCATCTGACACCACGTGTGCCACACATAACATGCTCTTGGGACACTTTTTACTCCAGGCACTCCTGATGTGATCAGCTGTGCTCAGATGCAATCTAACTACATGCAGATGCAGCTGTCCCAAACACACTGCCCACTTCCCCAGGCTTCTCTGCTACTCTCAGCCCACGTAAGATGTTGCAGACCAGCCCTCCTGATCCCACAGGCATCTGGAAGTGGGAAGGAGTTAACATCAGAAAGCAATTCTTGGCCAACTGGGAACGAAAAGGAGTAAATAAATTCTCCCCTTGTCTGTTCCTCAGCGAGATAATCCCAGGGAACATTTCACACATTTCCTCAAAGGATCTTGGAAGCATCAAGCCTACACCAATAGCTGTTCCCAAAACTAGCCCCCAAATGCAAAGAGATCAAACCAGCAAGCTCTGGGAGCTGGTAATGGACAGGGAAGCCTGGCATGCTGCAGTCCATGGGGTCACAAAGAGTCAGACACGACTGAGGAACTGAACTGAACTGAACTGGAAGATTTAAAGGGAGAGAAATCCTATCGTCTCTGCTGAAATTCAGGTATAGGATTTAACTGTAAGGGCAGCAGAGCTACAGAGGAAACTGAATGCACAGTCTCAACAGTCTCCTATGTCGAAATCAGGGCCTGATGTGAAGAGAGGGGGACCTTGAGACATAGAAGAGACTCAGTATGGAGACACGTTAGGGGTTGGAGGCAGAAGAACGCATGTGCCCTTCTCTGTTCCCAGGACATGCATAACTAGCTTGGGAACACTATGACTTTGGCCACTAATCCAGTGGAAGCTCCTTTCATTGTAGCTTGAATTATATTTTGTAAGTATGCAATTATCTTCATCATATCCAAAAAATTACCCTTAGACTTCTTTATATATATATATAATCTCTATATTTTAATTTTTGAGGAGTTTAATATAGAAAAGAGGAGGAGAACTGGCAAAGGAAGTAACTTAGGAAATTAGAGCAAAAGCTTTAAAACCACATAAATGAAGGTTCAAACACCAGCTATGCTACTTACTGACTGTTAGCCTTGAGGATATCAGTTTCTTCTTCTGTAAAATAGGGGAAATCTTGTAGTCCGATGTTGGAATGTTAATCGATATAAAGTATGTAAAACTCCTAGCTCATAGAAAGCATTCAATACATGCTACCTGTACCCATTTTTTCACTATTTAAACAATTGAGCCACCCCTTTCAACAGTATATGAGCGAGCACTGGCAATTATCAATATTGCATGTTTAGTATAAACCAGAAAAATAATTCAATTTACTGGTCTAGATGGAAATTTCCTTACTTTGAGGAAAAAATAAGCCAATTTCTCATACTAATACTATAGCAATTCCTACCTGATCAATTTACATATAATATGTGAAGCAGTTAAACTCATTCTTTAACCACAAAGCTTGCAAGAGAGATGATATCAACTGTGGTTCAGCTTAACTTTTGTGGCACTAAACTGTCAAAGAATTTGGACTGTTAACAGTTTTTAATAATTACTGTTGAGGCTTCAGAGCTCCAAACTTGGCAAGAGTGCCATATTACTCTTAAGTTTCTGAGCCATAGCATAACATGGAGCAGACATCTGGCTATTGTCCAGAGAATTCTATCCTGTAGTCAGAAAATAGGTCAAAACATCCACTTCTGTAGCTAAACCTATGGCAGCAGACTTTGAACTGGACACTCTGTCCTGAATTTTTCTGGGGAAAAAAATCATGCCCAGGAATATGGCTGAGAAGAAGGCTTAGAGTAGCCAGATCAGACCATAACAGATGGTTGTATAATACAGTTCAGAAACCTTTCCCAGGACAGAGATCCACAGGGGGATTGAATCAGTGTTCTCTAGTTTAAAGGCTCCCTTCAGAGAAACCATTTGTAGAGCATAGCTATAGGGGTAATCCCCGCTGAGAAAAGCCCTTCCAGAGGGAATGTGCAATGAAACTGCCAAGTCTCATCACTTACATGAATGAATTTTGAGTATTTAAAAATTAGGTGAATATTTTCTCCACCTAAGAAAGACAGACCAAAGCACAAGTTATTTTAAAAATCAATACTGGTAGGTTAGAAAAAGATCACTGGAAATACAAAAATACAAACTCTTTGTCTTTTTGGGGAAAAAATGCAATGCCATTCATTCTTTCTTTTATTCACACATTTTATGGAAAGTGAATTATGCACCAGCAATAGGAAGGTACAGACAGCCAAAACATAGTCCTTGCCTTCCTGCACACTATCTAAAGACAAACTGATAAAATGTCTTTAAACCATCTTCATATATAAACAGAATGTAAGAATACTGGGAAAATAGAGAGAAAAAGTCTATGGAGTCTGATTGAGTTTTATACCTAAAAGATGGAAACAATAAACAGAATTTGTATTGATCAAACCCAAAAGAATTTCTCAGAACACCTGTGTTGGGAACATCCTTAAATAAAATAGTTAACTATATTGGTTAAGAGCTGTGACATGATTATGAAGCAATAAAAGCATTCTTTAAAGTATTTTGAGAGGCAGGACAGTGAAGAAAGTTACCCATGTATGGTAGAGGAGCAGGTAAAGAGTACAGAGGCAGTCATTTCTGTAGCAGTCATATTGTTTAATTTGCTTATTTTGAAGCATTGTTTGGATAGAGGAGAACATTTGAGCAAAGCCCAACAAATCAGACTCCTACTTAGCTAATTCTGAGTGGGGACCCAGCAACTCCAGTCAATCAAGGGTTTTCCATCACATGCTGGGAGGCAGAAAAATCCAGTCAACATAGAAAAAAGACATCAAAGCAGAAAAAGAAACTGAGTTGCCAGAGTAGGCAAGAGAGAAAAAGTGGCCTCCTTTGTCCCTGGTAGGTTTCAGAGCACTGGTTTCAGTCCCCTCTAAGACCCAGCTGTACTATCTGCTTGCATTGTAGGAAACAGTCTTCATCCATTCCATAATTACCCTTTTGGCAAGTCAGGGTGAGTGATTTGTGGTAAATAATAATCAACTACAACACATGCTTCCAGCAAGACTGATTTGTTCTGTAAATCCCAAAATGCCATTGGCATTTTTAAGAAATGCAGTGCATTCTCTTTTCAGTGTCCCACTGCCTGCAAGCTCACCCCACCTCCAACTCAAGTCCCTTTCACTCTGTTTTCTCCAGTCTCTATTGAATAGCCTCAATAACTCTTAGATGAACTCCTAGGAAGAGATTGAGGCTGGAAACAAGGTTTTGAGTCTTATTTCACAGCACAGCATCTCCCAGATGCACCACAGTGTAAAGTCTCTGAAATCTGGCATGCATTTTATTTTTACAGCACATCATAATTCAGACTTAACCACACTTCAAGTGCTCAGTCATGACATTTGGCTGTTGGCTACTGAATTGGCCAGTCAGTGCAATTTTACAGGTTGAGTCCAGGCTCCACCACTTCCTTACTGTGTGATGCTAAATTGATTATTTAACCTCTCCAGGTCTCATAAAGCCATCTTGTGTATTAAATGATATATTACCTGCAAATCATTTAGCATGGTCTGAAGCATAGAAAGCTCTCAATAAACTTTAACCACTAATTTTATCATAAAATACAATGGTGAGCAGAGGGGAGAGTCAGAGAAAACTCATAATTTGGTAGACTGCAATAAAATAGTTTAGAATAAATAAAAAATGNTCATAAAGCCATCTTGTGTATTAAATGATATATTACCTGCAAATCATTTAGCATGGTCTGAAGCATAGAAAGCTCTCAATAAACTTTAACCACTAATTTTATCATAAAATACAATGGTGAGCAGAGGGGAGAGTCAGAGAAAACTCATAATTTGGTAGACTGCAATAAAATAGTTTAGAATAAATAAAAAATGAATAAAAATTATGTGTAACAGAATTTCTGTGTGTTCTGTAAAATTTAAGAGCTAGTTTGAGATTCAAATCCTGTTCTGCTATTTGAAATTGGGAAATTTATTTAACCTCTTGCTATTTCAGTGTTTTCATCTGTAAGATGGGAATAGTACTGCATATGACTGTGGTGAGAGACAATGAGTTAGTAGATGTAAAGACAATGAGTTAATAGATGTAAACTGAACTAGTTCAGTTCAGTTCGGTTCAGTCCCTCAGTCACACCCGACTCTTTGTGACCCCATGAATCGCAGCATGCCAGGCCTCCCTGTCCATCACCAACTCCTGGAGTTCACTCAAACTCAAGTCCATCGAGTCAGTGATTCCACCCATCCATCTCATTCTCTGTCGTCCCCTTTTCCTCCTGCCCCCAATCCCTCCCAGCATCAGAGTCTTTTCCAATGAGTCAACTCTTTGCATGAGGTGGCCAAAGTATTGGAGTTTCAGCTTCAGCATCATTCCTTCCAAAGAACACCCAGGACTGATCTCCTTTAGAATGGACTGGTTGGATCTCCTTGGAGTCCAAGGGACTCTCAAGAGTCTTCTCCAGCACCACAGTTCAAAAACATCAATTCTTCAGTGCTCAGCCTTCTTCACAGTCCAACTCTTGCATCCGTACATGACTACTGGAAAAACCATAGCCTTGACTAGANTCTGTTGTTCCATGTCCAGTTCTAACTGTTGCTTCCTTATCTGCATACAGATTTCTCAAGAGGCAGGTCAGGTGGTCTGGTATTCTCATCTCTTTCAGAATTTTCCACAGTTTATTGTGATCCACACAGTCAAAGGCTTTGGCATAGTCAATAAAGCAGAAATAGATGTTTTTCTGGAACTCTCTTGCTTTTTTGATGATCCAGCAGATGTTTGCAATTTGATCTCTGGTTCCTCTGCCTTTTCTAAAACCAGTTTGAACATCTGGAATTTCATGGATCCTGTATTGCTGAAGCCTGGCTTGGAGAATTTTGAGCATTACTTTACTAGCATGTGAGATGAGTGCAATTGTGCTGTCGTTTGAGCATTCTTTGGCATTGCCTTTCTTAAGTAAAAACAAGAAGTAGCTAAAATTATCATCATCACTATTTTTTTTTTTTTTTTTTTTTTAGTTTTTATCCATGCCCATGGCATGTGCAATGCATCCCTTATGGTGGAAGCATGAAGTTTTTACCACTGGACCACCAGCAAAGTCTCGATCAGTATCACTACTGCTGTTGTTATTCTACCATCCCAGATGGTGAATGACAAGTGTAATCTCTGAGTCTGAGGTCCTCAGCTTTAATTAAGTATGTGATGCCTTTGGAGCTTCCTCAGTTGTGCTAGTGGTAATGAACCCATCTGCCAATGCAGAAGACTGTAAGAGATCCAGGGTTCAATCCCTGGATTGGGAAGATCTCCTGGAAGAGGGCATGGCAAGCCACTCTAGAACTCTTGCCTGGAGAATTTCATGGACAGAGGAACCTGATGGACTACAGTCCACAGGGTAACACAGAGTCAGATACAACTGAAGCGACTTATCATGCAGCACACACACATGCTGACTTTCAGTTGACCTAAAATCAAACAATCCATTGTGCTTATAAACATGAATTTTCTGTATTCAGTATATAAAACCACATATGGGCAAAAGTATAATTACAGAACCCTAGTTAGAAACATCCAATTCACAAACATCACAATCCCATTCACAATTATAAGTGCCAAGAAATAAAATTATGATGTTGGAGACTAGGTATATAAAATGAACAACCACCAGATATTGTCTATTGGCCCCATACACTCTGCATTCCCTTCTCTGTTCTCCGTTGAATCACAAAGGCTGAAAGACTGGGAACTAGATGTCACATACTCAGTTGCCAGCAGAGTACTGGCTATGGTTTAGTCTACAACACTCAAGCAAGCCAGAGAAGGCAGAATGGGAATAGAATTACTCTTCTTCCTCTTCTAGCTTTAGCAGATATGGTAGACATCATAAACAGGAGGGTTTAATAAATAGTTTCCATGTTCCCTAGAAATTCACCCCCTTAGGGCTACAGAGGAGCTATGAGGCCAGCAGTAGTTTCCCATCAGTTCCTGACCACTGGGAAGCATCAGAATCTCTTTGGCCCTTTGGATGGACCATAGCTGTGATTGCCCTCTTGACTTTGGTGTCTTCATTCCTCTCATCAATTTCTGTAGGCAGCTTATTCCCCATATTAAATATTGCTCTGTTTGAAATATCTAGAATGATTTCTTTTCCCACCTGAACCCTAACTGATATTGCTTCATTTCTCTGAAAATTAATGTGGACTCCCAGATCTAGCTGGTGTTTCTAAGAGATGCAGGCAACAGAAAGTCAGGAATTAACTTTGAAAGTGGAAGTGAAAGTTGCTCAGTCCTGTCCAACTCTTTGCAACCCCATGGACTATACAGTCCATGGAATTCTCCAGGCCAGAATACTGGAGTGGGTAGCCTTTCCCTTCTCCAGGGGATCTTACTAACCCAGGGATCGAACCCAGGTCTCTGGCATTGCAGGCGGATTCTTTACCAGCTGAGCTACAAAGGAAGCCCAAGAGTACTAGAGTGAGTAGCCTATCCCTTCTCCAGCAGATCTTCCCAACCCAGGAATCAAATCAGGGTCTCCTGCATTGCAGGCAGATTCTTTACCAACTGAGCTATCAGGGAATCTAATTCATTGGCAGATTTTGATTTTAACAACAGAAACAATAATAATGAAAACAGTCTTTGCCATTTCTAAATGACAAAGTAAATAACTTTTTACAATAAAAGGATCTTTTTTAATGATGCTCTCCTTAACTCGAATCAACCTAAAGCCATCTGCTACAAACTGAATGTGTGTCCCCCCAAAATTTACATACTGAAGCCCTAATCCACAATGTGATGGTATGTGGAAATGAGGCTTTTGGGAGGTAATTAGGTTTAGATGAGATCATGAGATTAGAGTCCTCACGATAGGATTAGTGTCCTTATAAGAAGAGGAAGAAACCATAGTCCTCTCTCCTTCCCTGGTGTGAGAATACTGCAAGAAGGCAGTCATCTGCAAACCAGAAGGTGGGCTCTAATCAGACACTAAATTTGCCAGCACCTTGGTCTTGGATTTCCCAGACTCCAAGATGTGAGAAGTAAATATGTGTAATATATGCCACCTAGTCTATGTTGTTTTGTTATAGCTGGTGCTCACACCAGGACACCAAAGCCCATGCTCTTAACCATGAGGTTGTAACTACCACATTGCACTGTAACTGAGAATCACTGTCACCCATCAGGGAGACAGCCTCAGGCCACACTGATACCTGTGGTCAGAGCCCAGCATCAGTGCCATCATCATGTAGAGACAACATATCCCATAACTATATGCTTAAATTTTTGCTTTCTTAACCACAGGAATCATTAACCATGAGTTAGGACAGTTATTTCGTTTTCTGGGAACAGGAAAGTTAATATGAAAAGAATCTACAAGCTCAAAATAAGACTGCATCTAAGACGGACCCACTTGAATGTACATTGAAACAAATATGCGGTAAGTGCGAATTCCAGTAATCATTTTGAAAACCATACAGCATAAGAAGATTTTGTTTCCATCTATTTTAGCAAATATTACCTAAAAATACCCCCAAGATGCTCACTCACCCAGGAAAAAGTCCAGAGGTGGGACCCTTTTCTAGAAAACTGGGTTCAACAGAGATATGGTCAAAGCCTCTTGTCTTTCTGGGCTCTGTCTGCTAATGAGACACAAGCAGATGGATAAAGCAGCTGGGATTAGCACAGAGTGTTCTTGAAGGCTTCAGGCTCTGTGTTTCCACAGCAACATCATACCTGGAGGAAAGCAGCCTTATGACAAAGCCCGGCACATTTGTCTCCATAACGACAAGATCAAGGCAACTTGGCCATGACCCCTCCCTGTTCTTCCTCAGTAGTGACCACAATAACTAGCAGTGACCATCCTCATACAACAGATGGACAGTGTCCACCTTGAAACTTCTTCGATGGTTGTTTTGGTCAGACTCCCCAGATGCAGACCCTGAGAAAAGGATTTGTATGCTTTATTAAAGAAGTGCTCCCAAGGGAAACCAGGAAGAAAGTGGGGATGGGAGGGGAAAGGGAAGGAGACCCAAGCAGCAATGTCCTCCTGGGCACAATCCTGCAGAGAGTAGCTTCAGCCTGCTCCCAGAGAAGAAGTCAGAGTATAAGATTCACCACAGAATTGTCTGCTCCCAAATGTCATTAGTTAAGTGTCACCCCAGGAGACATAATTCCCATGTACTCTTAACTTTATACCTTTTAGGAAAACTGGGCTCTGGGAGCCAGAGAGTCCAGAGAAAGGCTATGAATACTGTCTTTGGAAAGCACAGGAAACCCAAGTGGCACACAAAAACAGTAAAATGGTACCCCAGGGGGTTGAGCAGAGTACCACCAATATCCTCTGCACTGGAGAAGACAAGTAAACTGTGGAGAGATAGATACAGGAGAAAAGGTGAGGTTAACTATATTTGCTTTCTCATACATCTTAGACAGTGTTTGCCTAGAGTTCTCTAGACTGGGCTTGAACACTAAGGTCAACTGGCAGCTACTGATAAACAACATTGTGCTTTTCACAGGAGTAGGAATTATGAAAACATCAAATAACAGGATTTATTATCCCATACAATAAACTGAGATTTATGCTGCCCAGCGAGAGTCTATGTTTTGGTACAAGCAGCACGAAGTTAGGAGTCATATAATTTTTTTGCATGATCTCTTGACAGTTGATACTTCACATCACTTGACATGGACGTTAGAGAGAGGATTCAAGTATTGGAAAAAATACTAGAAAAGTGCCGGGAGCCAGCATGAGGAATCCCATCCATGGCAAAGATCATGAGGAAGAGATCCGACAGGCAAAGGCAAGTCAGATCTCGAGGGAACCTCCCTGGACCTACTTGAGCATCTACCCCAAAACCAGAATCTGTCTGCCTTACTATATTATGCCTTTCACCAACTCTTCTGACATTAACAGGGGGCTTCCCTACCACCACCTTTTTCTGGAAAAAGTTAATTTAGAGCTTTTAGATGATAAGTCTCCTGGGCATAATAAGAGTGTTTCAATCCAAAAACCCCTCTGATGGCTTTCTAGCCTGCCTGACAGGTTTATCTGGACTCTTAGAGCTACACATGTGATTGTTTACAGCCTCCCCACCACAAGAGGCACAGGAAGCTTAAAACATCCTAGGAATGTAGGGTCTTCCGAGGAGTCAAAATCATTAGAATAAGACTGATTAAGGGTTTCATTGTTGAGACAATACTTGCTGCCAAGTTTTCATACCTTTTATTTGTTGATATAGTTGGTATGTAGAAAAAAACAGATAGTAGCCCTGGCATTAGCAACATTAGATCTTTGAGTTAAGTACTTTCTTTGTTATAACCCACTGCACCTTTGTTCTATAGGAATGTAACTTTCTTTAGTACTTTGAGGGTGATGCAGATTAAAGAAAAAAACACTTCAAGGGAAAATGAGTTTTCTAGCTGATAGACATTTATCTAGGAAAAGAGCCATAAAAATGTTAACAGGCCTCTTATCCAGAAGATAATGTAAATCACCTGAGACCTTTTGTATATGGGAAGGTATGCAAAAAGAAAGCCTGGTCTCAATAAGGGTCAGGACTGTTGCCCCTGCATAACTCTGCATATTCTATTATTTCTCTATGTGCAACTTAGGGTATATAAGCTGCCTTTGAAAATAAAGTTGTGGGTCTTGCACCAATGCTTGGCTCCCCCATGTTGTTCTTTTCTTATTCAGGCTAAATTCCCATCTAGAGCATAGAGGCTTGCCATGTCTACTTATTTGCCTGGGCTTCTAAGACCCATGCAAGAGGGAGCCCAAGGTGGGGCACACTCTGCTATCCAAACGGGCGCCTGCGGCCAAGTCCTTTGTCTCAGGGCTTTATTGGCTTTCTATGTAAACCAAGGTATACAGCCTCTTTTCTCCTCTGTTTTTCCACTACATTATTCTTCTCTAATCTCTCTTTAAATCTCTAATTAATCTCTCTTTAATCGCCGACTCTGTCCCCACTTCGGATATCCTGGATCCAACCAGGGCTGGACTCCGGTAGAAAAGGATGACTCCTCAGCTCTGACATTCAGGACTTCACAGCCTGAATCTGAACCTGCTCTCTGTCTCTCACTTTCTGTGTGACCTTAAATNTGTTTTTCCACTACATTATTCTTCTCTAATCTCTCTTTAAATCTCTAATTAATCTCTCTTTAATCGCCGACTCTGTCCCCACTTCGGATATCCTGGATCCAACCAGGGCTGGACTCCGGTAGAAAAGGATGACTCCTCAGCTCTGACATTCAGGACTTCACAGCCTGAATCTGAACCTGCTCTCTGTCTCTCACTTTCTGTGTGACCTTAAATCTATTCATTAACATCTTTCAATATCAGCTCACTTCTCTGTAAAATGTAAATGTTAGACTCCACTTTGGGGAAAATGGAGTAGACATCATTTTCTCTATTCTTTCCAGTTAGTATGACTAAAAATCTGGATATTAGGTATAAAATGAACATTTTATAGAATGACTGAAATGTGGAGAGAAGGTAGACCAGCTAGGGACCTCATGACCTAAAAAATGACACAGTGGTGAGTTTCATGGGTTTTCTTTTTGCCTCATATACCCTAGATTTGGAGTCGAAGAAGACAGCAACCTGAAAATACCAATGAGAACAGACAAATATGTAAATAAAAATAAAACAAAAGCTTGCTCTTTCTAGCTAAGGACCAGGAAAGAGGCAATCTAGCAAGAGAGAAAACTTTTAGACAATGACACTCCAGTCCAGCCAAATGTGACAGAAAATACCGTGGCCCCACCACCGTTCATGCTAGCAGAGGTAAACAGATGTAAAGTGAGAAGTCTAGACTTCCATCATTGCAAGGTTGTAATGAGGCATCCCAACACCACCACCAGGGGTAGAAAGCCAACTATAGAGCCAGGCAATAACAAGCCCACACTGTGCCAGTGAGTGAGTCAGACCCTCCACATCCACCTGGAAGTAACAAGGTATTCCCATCTTCCCCATAGGGACTGGTATCAGCAGTATCTCCTAGTGGAGAGTCAAAACTTTCCTCATCACCNATAATATGAAAAACATCATATAGGATACATACGGGTAGCACATATTAGCATCAGGGAACTAGGGCCCAAGAGATCATGAACGTATATGTACTTAGTGATAAAGCTTTAAAATATATAGAACAAGAATTGAGAGAACAATGAAATAAATTAGTCTATTTAGAAATTTTTAAGTCATCATTTTCAGAAATTAATAGCTTAAGTAGGAAACAAAACAGCAAAAGTAAAGAACACTTAATTCTCAGATTAAAATTAAAATAGTAAAGTAGATATGAAATTTATATAACCCATTCCAAACTGACTTTGGGTGCTTTTCAGAACTGTCTCTTTTTCTTTTCATATATTTTTAACATTTAGCCTTGAAAAATTAGAGACTCATTTAACTCTGGTGAAAAGTTTTGCAAAATAAGAAGTAAATATTTCCACTTCCCCCTGAAGCTGCCAGAGAAGCACAGAATACTCTGCATCATAAAACTGACCTGACAACTTTAATCTAACACAGATTTATAAGACATCCAGACTTCAGAAACTGTTGTTATATCCTGGGGAAATAGTTCCTCATCTCTAAGTGGCTTATAACACTGATGGGTTATTTTATAATGTGTTTCCCTGGTGATACTATTTAAAATGGCATCTTAAAGATATAAATACTTGTTGACTTTCTTTGTTAAACCAGAAGAGGATCACTGCCACTGAACACTCCTGGGGAAAAAGAGTAAAATGACTTTTAGATTTTTATTTTACAGAGCTTGATTGAAAGCCTCATCTTATTTAAATAAAGTAATAAAGCTTGGGTCAAACAAAACATTAAAAGNTATTTTATAATGTGTTTCCCTGGTGATACTATTTAAAATGGCATCTTAAAGATATAAATACTTGTTGACTTTCTTTGTTAAACCAGAAGAGGATCACTGCCACTGAACACTCCTGGGGAAAAAGAGTAAAATGACTTTTAGATTTTTATTTTACAGAGCTTGATTGAAAGCCTCATCTTATTTAAATAAAGTAATAAAGCTTGGGTCAAACAAAACATTAAAAGCTATTTATAACTAAATTACAATGAAAATATCATACTTAAAATCTATGAGATGCACCTAAATAGTACACAGAGGGAAATTTATATCTTTGAATAAACTGATAGAAGGCTAAAAACAAATTATTCCTCTTCTTCCTCTTCCTTTCACTTCCATTTTTTCCCCTATCTTCCTTTCCTGAACAATTCAGTTCTAAATGTATTAGATGAGTCCACTTCTAAGAGATGTAGGAATTAACACCTCGGGACTAGGGAGAGGGTGGGCAAGGTAGCCCAGAGGATGGAGCTGGCATCTTAGGAAGATTAGAAGGACAGGCAGGGTAAGAGGTCACCTCCACCTTGAGACACAGGAAGTCAGAGTCCCAGCAGGGTGAGCAGGGCATCCCTGTGGAAGAGCAGCCTGGCATAGGAATGATGGGTCCAAGGAACAGGGCATCACATGGGAGTGGGCATGATGGCAGAGATGAGAAACTGAGTGCATAAGGAGGATTAATCAAATAAAAAAAGGATGTTCCTGAAGTCTTCATGAAATTTTAAGGTTTAATAACTTCAGAACCATGAATTCTAGAAACTTACAAAAAATCAATTTGAATATTTGAGCATTTAAATTTCCTCTATGCTTAATTAAGCTTGTACATTTTGAACAATAAATATTTAATTTTAAATTTTCTTTCCAGTCTCTCTGATTGAAGATGGCAAATAACTGAATGGGAAAACTAGAAAACATATTATTCAAAATTCACATGAAAAATATATGTAAAAGGAATTTAAACAATTAAACTTTTAAATGAGGATGGAAAGGAAAAAAAGCTAGATTACATCTGTGATGTTGGATTGGAAATGAATATATTGGTGTAAAATTGTGGTCTATAATTTATAAATACAGAAATTCATACATGTATTGGAAAGATATCTCATGTTCATGGATTAGAAGAATTTTATTAAAATGACTGTACTACCCAAAGCAATCTACAGATTTAATGCAATGCCTATCAAAATAGTCATGACATTTTTCAAAGAACTGGAATAATCCCAGAACACTAGAATGAACAATTTAGATGGAACCACAAGAAAGAATTTCCAAAGCAATCTTGAGAAAAAAGAATAAAGCTAGAGGTATCATATTCCATGACTTCAGACCATCCTACAAAGCTACAGTAATCAAAATAGCATGGTACTAATACAAAAACAGACACATAGATCAATGGAACAGAATAAAGAGCCCAGGAATAAATCCATGCCCATATGTCAATTAATCTATAAGAAAGGAGGCAAGAATATATAATGATGAAAAGAAAGTCTCTTCAGTAAGTGGTGCTAGGAAAAGTAGAAAACTACAAGTAAAAGAATGAAATTAGAACATTTTCTCACATCACATACAAAGATAAACTCAAAATGGACTAAAGACATAAATGTAAGGCTGGATACTGTAAAAGTCCTAGAGGAAAACATAAGCACAACACTCTTTGACATAAACTGCAGCAGTTTTTTGTTTTTTTTAATCTGTCTCCTAGAGTAATGGAAATAAAAACAAAAATAAACAAATGAGACCTAATCAAACTCAAAAAGATAGGTAGTTATATTAAATATGTAAATATAGTCAAAAATGTTTAAGCAAAAATATATACATATACAGGAAAACTTTTAAATTCCCAGAATTTTCATTAAGGTATTTTTTCTTCATTTACAATACTAAAAAATTTTTAAATTATATTTGTACATGGTATAATGTAAGGGTCAAATCTTACTTTCTTCTAGGCTTCTTCTAGATCTACTATTTATTAAGTAATTCTAACTTCTCCCAACATAGTAAAATACTGGTTTCTTGCATTTTAAATTCTCTTATACACTAAAATATATTTTTGTATTCTTTCTTTGACCCATTTTACCTATTTGTCTATTCCTACTGCCATATTGTTTTGACTTGAATGGCTTTATAGGATGTTCTAACATCTGATTAGAGTCCCTCCTTTGCTAGTCTATGTTTTCAAATTTGTCTTGATTGTTATCATGCACCTATTCTTACTCCTAAACTTTAAGATAATTTTGTCCGGTCCCAGAGAGTTTTTCTTTTAGTGCCCTTTAGTATTCTAATCTAGATTTAATCAGCTTAACTAATTTGGGGAAAATTGACATTTGTATTACATTTCCTTCTCATTTAAGAACATTGTCTTAACCATCTGTTCATATCTTGTTTTAGGTCATATAAGATTATTTTATAATTTTCTTCATAGCATTCCTATGCTTTTCCTTTAAAGTTCATTCCTAAGTATGTTGTACTTTTTGTCACTTATTTATAAACGCTATTTTTCTATTTCCCTCTCAGTTCAGTTCAGTCGCTCAGTCGTGTCCGACTCTTTGCAACCCCATGAATCACAGCACGCCAGGCCTCCCTGTCCATCACTAACTGCCGGAGTTCACTCAGAATCACATCCATCGAGTCAGTGATGCCATCCAGCCATCTCATCCTCTGTCGTCCCCTTCTCCTCCTGCCCCCAATCCCTCCCAGCGACAGAGTCTTTTCCAGTGAGTCAACTCTTCACATGAGGTGACCAAAGTACTGGAATTTCAGCTCTAGCATCATTCCTTCCAAAGAAATCTGAGGGTTGATCTCCTTCAGAAAGTGTTGGTTGGATCTCCTTGCAGTCCAAGGGACTCTCAAGAGTCTTCTCCAACACCACAGTTCAAGAGCATCAATTCTTTGGTGCTCAGCTTTCTTCACAGTCCAACTCTCACATCCATACATGACCACTGGAAAAACCACAGCCTTGACTAGAGGACCTTAGTTGGCAAAATAATGTCTCTGCTTTTGAATATGCTATCTAGGTTGGTCATAACTTTTCTTCCAAGGAGTAAGCATCTTTTAATTTCATGGCTGCAGTCACCATCTGCAGTGATTTTGGAGCCCCCCAAAATAAAGTCTGACACTGTTTCCACTGTTTCCCCATCTATTTCCCATGAAGTGATGGGACCGGATGCCATGATCTTTGTTTTCTAAATGTTGAGCTTTAAGCCAACTTTTTCACTCTCCTCTTTCTCAGTGCTTATTATTAAAATAGGGGAAATAACTCATTCTTGTATAAGAATCTTATAGCAGTCAACTAACCAAACTTTCTTATTAACTCTTTTGTGTTTTTACTTACTGGTATCATGGGTCTTCTACATACAAAGCCGTATCATCAGCAAAAGTGATAATTCTCCAGAAAGAGGCTCACAGATTTAGAGAATGAACTTATGGTTGCTGGGGGGAGAAATAGGAAGTTTGGGATCAGCATGTACACACTACTATATTTAAAATGGACAACCAACAAGGACCTTCTGTACAGCACAGGGAACTCTGTTCATTGTTACATGGCAACCTGGATGGAAGGGGAGTTTGGGGAGAATGTATACATGTATATGTATGGCTGAATACCTTTGATGTCTACCTGAAACTATCACAACACTGTTAATCAGCTGAATTTTGATATAAAATTAAATGTTTTTTTTAGTGATGGTTTTCACTCTTTTCTTCCCCCAAATTTACACCACTGTATATTATTGACTCACTGACTTCCCAGGTGGCTCAGAGGTAAAGAATCCACCTGCCAATGCAGGAGACATGGATTCGGTCCCTGGGCTGGGAAGATCCCCTGGAGGAGGGCATGACGATCCACTTCAGTATTCTTGCCTAGAGAATCCCATGGACAGAGGAGACTGGTGGGGTTGAGAGGCATAGAGTGGGGGCATAGAGTCTAACATGATTGAGTACGCAGGTGCACACTGTCTCACCACATCACTAGCATCAATTATAATGGTGACAGTGGACATCTCTAATTGGTTCCAAACTTTAATAGAAATAGCTGTTATGATTTGATTTTAGGATTATCAGGTTTTGCTGCATAGTTATATTTTAATTATATCTGCAATAACCTGGAAAGAAGCAGTCACACTGTTAATTAGTGTGTAAACAAAGACTCAGGAACACAGGGGAAAGTGAGTCATCACATTAGGCTGTATTCATCCCCTTGACCTTCCGTCTAGACGATGTCCTGTTCTCAGGCAAACAATTAACACCTCACTGTTGTATCATAGTAATTATGAGAATGTCTTGAGCATTTTGTAACATAAAAGGGTTTGGTAGTTAAAAAAGAAGAACTCATCTGGCTAACTAATTCTCTGGAAATTTATTTGGTTAGCTGGCCAGCTGTTTGCAATCTGAACTTGGTTAGTAAGTTCAAAATACTTGTATTTTATCACAAATATAAGAAAGATTAATTTTTTAATAATAGGACAAATAATGGTTGTCAGCCAAAATGTACTACCTCAAAGAATTCTCTTCTGTTTCTATGTTACTTCTAGTTTAATTGGGACTGAAAGTTAACTTTTATTAAATAAATACTCTTCCATATCTAGTAAAATAATCACAATATGATGGTATAATAAAATTATGTTGTCAGATTTATTGCTATTGATTATCCTTAAATTCCTAAAATAAAAATATTTGATCAAAATGTATTATTCCTTTGACTTATACCATATTTTTTTCTAATATTTATAATTTTATATCTATATTCATAAATGAGATTTGTCTATTTTTCCTGACTTTCAAAGGTTTCAGTATTATAGTTATGATGAATTCATGAAACCATTTGGAGAGATGTCTGTCTTGCATGACCTGGAATCACTTGAAAAACAATGGAATTATTCATTCTTTAAAGATCAGATAATTGCTCTGAAACCATCTGTGCCTGGGTCTTTTCAATACATTTGAATTATCTTTTTACTCTCATCAATAGTAATTTTCCATTTCTTCTTTTTCCAATTTTGATTGTTGACATTTTTCAGGAAATAAACATTGCCTCTGGTTTTTCAAATTTTTCATAATGAAATTGCATGCTCATGAGTTAAAACAGAGAAATAAAATGAGAGCCAGCCTCAAACCCAGCAGCTTCTCTCCTCATTGTAGCAGGAGACTACTCTTCATCATCACTCTGAGTTCCTGCACAGCCTTCAACTGTTGCTCTAGGCTGTTCGGGGAATGAATCAGACATGAGTGAGTATCTATTCACCACTTACTGACCATGTGACCCTCTGCTATGACCCTGATTAAGCCATTCTAATCTCATCCCTGAATTGTAACGGTCTTTTAACTGGTCCCCATGCAACTTGCCCCACTACTGTCTATCCTCTGGGCAGCCATTAGAATATTCTTTAATAGTATAAATTAGATGAACTATCATACTTAAAACTTTCCAACATTTCCGACTGAACCAGGAAAAATATCTGCACTTCTTAACACAGTATTCAAAGCCCTACATGAACTGGCCACCATTCAAACTCTTCAGATGCATTTCACTCATACTCCAGTCACCGTGGTCCAACCACTCTGCCCTCTTTCTCTCTCCCTGAAGATGCCAAACTTGCTTCCATTTCAAGTCCTTTGCATCTGCTGTCCAGGATGCAACTGGGAGTCAATATGAAGAAGATAAACCAAACAGAGTAACCCTAACTATATCGATGCTTCACATAAAATGTTTATCACAATCCAAATATTAGGAAGGATGGAAGAAAGGAAAGGGGGAAGGCAGAAGGAAAGAAAAGGAGGGGGGGAGAAATGGGAAGAAGGAAGGAAGGAAGAAAAGATGGAAGGGAAACACACTTGCCATGTGTGCCAGGGTGGGTGAAGGACACAACAGGATCAAAATAAAGTCCTTTGCTTCTTATAGAGGAGAAGTCAAATAAAGAAAAGAAGTAGAATAGAATACAGGGGAAGTTTCTATTACACATGGAACATTACAATGCCTGCCTGATAGAAGATGTAAGAGTTACAAGCAAGCAAGACAATTTTCTAAAAAGACACTGCTAATTTGCTGTGAGAACTTTTGCATATATACTTTAGCTCTCTAACTAGAAATCTGGTTTTCCACAAAGACAAGAACCACTTTTCCTTTCTTCCTTCCTTCATTTTGGTGGAGGCCCCAAAGCGGTGAGTGCAGCATTCCACACATAGTGAAAACCAATAAATGCTTCGGTTCAGTCACTCAGTCGTGTCCAACTCTTTGTGACCCCCATGGACTGCAGCACGATTTCCTGTCCATCACCAACTCGCAAAGCTTGCCCAAACTCATGTCCATCAAGTCGGTGATGCCATCCAACCATCATTTCATCCCCTTCTCTTCCTGCCTTCGATATTTCCCAGCATCAGGGTCTTTTCTAAGGAGTCAGTTCTTCATATCAGGTGGCCAAAGTATTGGAGTTTCACCTTCAGCATCAGTCTTTCCAATGACTGTTCAGGACTGATTTCCTTTAGGATTGACTATAGGTTGATCTCCTTGCAGTCCAAGGGACTTTCAACAGTCTTCTCCAACACCACAGTTCAAAAGCATNATCAGGTGGCCAAAGTATTGGAGTTTCACCTTCAGCATCAGTCTTTCCAATGACTGTTCAGGACTGATTTCCTTTAGGATTGACTATAGGTTGATCTCCTTGCAGTCCAAGGGACTTTCAACAGTCTTCTCCAACACCACAGTTCAAAAGCATCAATTCTTCGGTGTGCAGCTTTCTCAATACTCCAACTCTCACATCTATACATGACTCAGAAAAAACCATAGCTTTGACTAGATGGACCTTTGTTGGCAAGTAATGTCTCTGCTTTTTAATATGCTGTCTAGGTTGGTCATAGCTTTTCTTCCAAGGAGCAAGCATCTTTTAATTTCGTGGCTACAACACCCTCTGCAGTGATTTTGGAGCCCCCCCCCCAAGAAAAGTCTCCCACTGTTTCTATGTTTCCTCATCTATTTGCCATGAAGTGAAACTGGCTGCCATTATCTGAGTTTACTGAATATCGAGTTTTAAGTCAACTTTTTCACTCTCCTCTTTCACTTTCATCAAGAGACTCTTTAGTTTTTCTTTGCTTTCTGCTATAAAGGTGATGTCATGTGTGTGCTGCTGCTGCTGCTGCTGCTGCTNAAGATCAGTCCTGGGTGTTCTTTGGAAGGACTGATGCTAAAGCTGAATTCCAATACTTTGTCCACCTCATACAAAGAGTTGACTCACTGGAAAAGACTCTGATGCTGGGAGGGACTGGAGGCAGGAGGAGAAGGGAATGACAGAGGATGAGATGGCTGGATGGCATCACTGACTCTATAGACATCAGTTTGGGTGAACTCGGGAATTGGTGACGGACAGGGAGGCCGGGCTAGCTGCAATTCATGGGGTTGCAAAGAGTCGGACACAACTGAGCAACTGAACTGAACTGAACTGATAGAGCTTCTCCATCTTTGCAAGGAATATAATCAATCTGATTTCGGTATTGACCATCTGTTGATGTCCATGTGTAGAGTCTTCTCTTGTGTTGTTAGAAGAGGGTGTTTGTTATGACCAGTGTGTTCTCTTGGTAAAACTCTGTTAGCCTTTGCCCTGCTTCATATCATACTGCAAGACCAGTCTTGCCTGCTACTCCAGGTATCTCTTGACTTCCTACTTTTGCATTCCAGTCTCCTATAATGAAAAGGACATCTTTTTTGGATGTTAGTTCTAGAAGATCTTGTAGGTCTTCTTCAACTTCAGCTTCTTCAGCATTACTGGTTGGGACATAGATCTGGGTTACTCTGAATGGTTTGCCTTGGAAACGAACAGAGATCCTTCTGTTGGTTTTGAGATTGCACCCAAGTACTGCATTTCAGACTCTTTTGTTGATTATGAGGGCTACTCCATTTCTTCTAAGGGATTCTTGCCCACAGTAGTAGATATAATGCTTACTGAACAATTAAAGGAATGGATGCATGTCTAGGGTTCAAGGGGTTGAAATTGGGTGAGAGGTGGTCTTGTGGATAGCAAGGAAAAGTTGATGACTCCTTCTGCAAAATAAAGACCGTCTCCATGGAGGTCATTCATGGACCCAACCCAAGACCAGAGTCAGAACCAAGAGTCACAACTTCAGCCACAGAAGAAAAGCCAGTGGAAAATCTTTCTTGACAAGAAAAAAATATGACACCGAAAGTACTTATTAATGTAGAGAAGAGGAAATGTGAACCTGGCCCTCTAACTGGAGCCACTGCATGCTTTCAGGGCAGAGAGAGAATGTTCAAGCACCAAAGCAGAAAACATTTAACATAATGACAGGCTGAGTGGCACAATTATCTCCTCTCTCCTCCCACTCCATGGCAAGCAGGAAAATGGCTGCCAGGGTCAACTGTATGTGTAAGGCAGCAGTGAAGGGCAGCCAGAGCGGACCTGTTTCAACACAGTCTGTGTAAACGCATTCCCAGAGCACCTGACAAATGATGCTAAATGTCTGGGAACAGCAGGCTAAGGAAGACAAGCCTCTCATCAGTTCCTGATCTGTATTAGCATCTGAACAGCACTTCATTTTGGGCATGTCAGCAGCACTTGTCTCCCCATAGATGAGTTTCAAAAGCAAAAGCATATTCTCAATTTTAAAGTGAGAGAGGAGGGAAGATAGAGTTCTTTCTTTAAAAAGAGGAAAGAATTCATCCTGTTTGTGATCAACTATGCGTGGTCAATCAAAATGAGTTTCACTTGAGCTAATGGTCCTGTTCCCATACCAAAGTATTTCATTTCGCTGAGGACACCCACACTCAGGGAAGCAAGAGGATGGAGGTACAGGTGCTAACACCATCCCTTTACACAAGATACCAGAAATACAAAGTGAAGTGGGAAACTTTCCTGGCAGTCCAGTAGTTAAGACTTCATGTTTCTAATGCAAGGAACATAGGTTCAACCCCTAGTTGGGGAACTAGGATTCCACATGCCATGTGGCATGGCCAAAAATTAAGTAATTAATTAATTTAATCAAATAAAATGGGTTTCCAGAAGGAGACAGCCAAGTTCCAAGATGGCAATGATGTTGCCAAACTGAACTCTTTGTCATAAAGTTAAACTTAATGGGTTGCAATCCATATCCCTTTTTGATGGTTGCAACCCATATCCCTTTCTTCTTTTTAATGAAAAGGTAAATATACATAATGCTTACCAAGTATCAGTGTTTCAAGCACTTTGTAAATATTAACTCATTTAATCCTGTAACATCCCTAGGTGAGAGTGTTTTATGCTTCCATTTTATAGGTGGTGAAACTGAGGCACAAAGAAGTTACATGGCTTTCCCAGAGTAAGAGAAGAAAACCAGGATCTAAAATACAAAGATTGGGAGAAAATAATTGCAAAAAATAAAGAGCAAATGACAAGGGGTTAACCTTCAAAATATACAAACAGCTCATGAAGCTGTATGCTAAACAAACAACCCAATCAAAAAATTGGCAGATCTAAATAGACATTTCTCCAAAGACATACAGATGGCTAAAAAGCACATTAAATGATACTCAACATTTTAATAAATATAGAAATGCAAATCAAAACTCTAATGTGGTATTACCTCACACCAGACAGAATGGCCACCATCAAAAAGTCTACAAACAATAAATGCTGGAAAGGGTGTAGAAAAAAGGGAACCCCCCTACACTGTTCATGGGAGTGTAAATTGGTTCAGCCACTATGGAGAACAGTTCAGTTCAGTTCAGTCATTCAGTCATGTCTGACTCTTTGAGACCCCATGAACTGCAGCACACCGGGTTTCCCTGTCCATCACCACCTCCTGCAGCTTGCTCAAACTCATGTCCATCAAGTAGTCATGCCATCCAACCATCTCATCCTCTGTCATCCCCTTCTCCTCCTGCCTTCAATCTTTCCCAACATCAAGGTCTTTTCTAAGAAGTCAGTTCTTCGCATCAGATGGCCAAAGTATTGGAGTTTCAGCTTCAGCTGAATATTTATTGGAAGGACTGGTTTTCTTTAGGATTGACTGGCTTGATGTCCTTGTAGTCCAAGAGACTCTTAAGAGTCTTCTCCAACACCACAGTTCAAAAGCATCAGTTCTTCAGTGCTCAGCTTTCTTTATAGTCCGACTCTCACATCCATATATGACTACTGGAAAAACCATTGCTTTGGCTAGATGGACGTTTGTTGGCAAAGTAATGTCTCTGCTTTTTAATATGCTGTCTAGGTTGATCGTGGCTTTTCCTCCAAGGAGCAAGTGCCTTCTAATTTCATGGCTACAGTCACTCACCATCTTCAGTGATTTTGGAGTCCAAGAAAATAAAAGTCTGTGTGGAGGTTTATTAAGAAACTAAAAATAGAACTACTATATGACCCAGCAATCCCACTTCTGGGCAAATATCCACAAAAACCACAGTACAAAAAGATATATGCATCCCAGTGTTCATCAGGCACTATTTACAATGACCAAGACATGGACACAACCTAAATGACCATCAACAGAGGAACAGATCAAGAAGACGCACTACATATATACAATGGAATATTACTCAGCCATAAAAAGAATGAAATAATGCCATTTTCAGCAACATGGATGGACCCAGAGATTATCATGCTAAGCGAAGTAACTCAGACAGAGAAAAATGAATATCATATGATATCACTTATACGTGGAATCTAAAAAAAATGATACAAATGAATTTATTTACAAAACAGACTGACAGACTTAGAAAATAAACTTACAGTTACCAAAGGGGAAACATGGCAAGAGGGATAAGATAGGAGTTTAGGATTAACAAATATACACTCCTATTTATAAAATAATCAACAAGGACCTACTGTATAACACAGGGAATGCTACTCAGTATTCTGAAATAACCTATATGGGAAAAGAATCTGGAAAAGAATGGATATATGTATATGTATAAATTAATCACTTTACTATATATCTGAAACATAACATTTTAAATCAACTATACTCTAATATAAAATTAAATTTAAAAAAATATATATCAAGACTACCTCCAGAGACCTGGCTATTAACCAAGCCATTCTGATTCTCATGGTTATGACCTGCAAACAACTACCTTAGAATCAGTTCTTTAAATAAAAAATACACTGTTAATGCTAATTATGAAAAATATCAAATATATAAAAACCCAGAGACAATAGTATAACACACACACAACTCAGGTCCAATAATTATCAAATTATGGCCGATCTTGTTTCATCTAGAACCTTAGTCCTCAATAATGGATTATGTAGAAGAAAATCCAAGATATCATAACATCTGGAAACATTTTTGAGTTGGGTATCAGCATATCTTTTTCAATAAAAGCTTTAATAAGATAGAACTCACATAATAAAATTTTATGAGCTACAACTCACTCATAAAATTTACCCTTTTAAATGTATATGACTCAATGGTTTTTAGTATGTTCACAAAGTTGCACAATTTTTACCACAATCAATTTTAGAACATTTTTATCACTCCGAAAAGAAGTTTCGGGGATTTCCCTGGCAGTCCAGTGGAAACAGGACTCCATGTTTCCACTGCAGGGGACACAGATTCAATCCCTGGTCAGGGAAATATAATCCAGCATGCCCACAGTGCAGTCAAACACAAAACAAACAAATAAAGAAGTTACATAAGCCACTAAGACTCACTGCCCACCCCACACATTCCCAGCCCCTTGCAATCACCAATCTACTTTCCATCTCTATGGATTTGTCTACTCTGTACGTTTCATATAAATGGGACCATGCTATATGTGGTCCTTTGTGATTTGGCTTCTTCCACCTAGTTTAATGTTTTCAAGGTTCATCCATGTTGTAGGGCTGATCAGTACTTCATTCCACTTGATGGTTGCATAATATTCCATTACATGGCTATGCCACACTTTGTTTATCCAAATGATAGAATTTAGGCTATTTTCAACCTTTGGCTAATATGCATAAAGTCACCGTGAACATTCATATACAAGTTTTTGTGTAACATGTTTTCATATCTCTTGGGTACACAGCTAGGAGTGAAATTGCTGGGTAATATGGTAGCTCTATGTTCAAACGTTTAGGCAATTGCCAGTCTGTTTNAAATGATAGAATTTAGGCTATTTTCAACCTTTGGCTAATATGCATAAAGTCACCGTGAACATTCATATACAAGTTTTTGTGTAACATGTTTTCATATCTCTTGGGTACACAGCTAGGAGTGAAATTGCTGGGTAATATGGTAGCTCTATGTTCAAACGTTTAGGCAATTGCCAGTCTGTTTTCCAAAGCAGTAGCACCATTTCACATTCCCACTATCAATGTATGAGGGTTGCAAATTCTTCACATACACACCAACACTTATCTTTTTGATGATAGCCATCCTAGTGGGCGTGAAGTAGTGTCTCATTGTGGTTTTGAGTCTTATTTTCCTGATGGCTTATAATGTTGAGAATCTTGTTATATGGCTGGCAGATTTAAACCAGCAGACTCACTTTAGGACTCGTTTTGGAACTTTCTTTTTTATATTTATTTATTTTTGGCTGCACTGAATCTTCGTTGCTTTTGTGTGGGTTTTCTCTAGTAGAGGCAAGCAGGGGCTACTCTTCATTGTAGAGCAGGCTTCTCATCGCAGTGGCTTCTCTTGTTGCAGAGCAAAGGCTCTAGGTACATGGGCTTCAGTAGTTGTGGGGCACAGGCTGTTGCCCTGTGTCATGTGGGATCTTCCCAGACTGGAGACCAAACTCATGTCCCTTGCACTGGCAGGAAGATTCCTGTCCACTATGCCACCAAGGAAGTCCTAGATCACTTCTTTTAATTCTAAAATATTTGTTCTCTCTTCTACCAATAGAATGTTTGCACACTTCGGTATCCTATTTTCTGCTTCATCATTGTTCCACGTACTTCCAACTATTCCAAACTAGTCTCTAGCCAGACCCCCATAAACAGCTACTCTTTCTAGAGCAGCCCCTCCATGCTATGTTTTCTTCACAGTACTGGGTTGGCCAAAAAGTTCATTCGGAAAAACCCAAATGACATTTTCAGCCAACCCAATATTTATTAGTGTCTGAAATTATCACATGTACCTGTTTATTGTCTGTCTTTCCATATACACTCTGAAACTGTTGATCATCCCTTGGTATCTGCAGGGGTTGGTTTCAAGACCACCATCACCACCCCCACTACATGGATACAAAAACTCAATGGTACTCAAGTCCTTTATATCAAGTGGCATAGTATTTGTATATAACCTACACACATCCTCTCATATACTTTAACTTATCTCTAGATTATTTGTAATAACTAATGCAATGCAAATGCTACATTGTTGTTGCTATTGTTTAATTGTTAAGTCATGTTCAACTCTTTTTTTGCGAGCCCAAGTACTGTAGCCCACCAGGCTCCTTGCATGGGATTTCCCAGGCAAGAATACTAGAGTGGGTTGCCATTTCCTTCTTCAAGGGATCTTCCCNCAAAGAATTGATGCTTTTGAACTGTGGTGTTGGAGAAGACTCTTGAGAGTCCCTTGGACTGCAAAGAGTCCAACCAGTCCATCCTAAAGAAAATCAGTCCTGGGTGTTCATTGAAAGGAATGATGTTGAAACTCAAACTCCAGTATTTTGGCCACCTGATGTGAAGAGCTAACTCATTTGAAAAGACCCTAGATGTTGGGAAAGATTGAAGGCAGGAGAAGAAGGGGACGACAGAGGATGAGATGGCTGGATGATATCACCAACTCAATGGTCATGAATTTGGGTAAACTCCAGGAGTTGGTGATGGACAGGGNAAACTCAAACTCCAGTATTTTGGCCACCTGATGTGAAGAGCTAACTCATTTGAAAAGACCCTAGATGTTGGGAAAGATTGAAGGCAGGAGAAGAAGGGGACGACAGAGGATGAGATGGCTGGATGATATCACCAACTCAATGGTCATGAATTTGGGTAAACTCCAGGAGTTGGTGATGGACAGGGAGGCCTGGCGTGCTACGGTTCATGGGGTCGCAAAGAGTCGGTCACGACTGAGCGACTGAACTAAACTGAATTATCAAAAGATGAATAATAAAATAATCTTCAAGCCCTAATATATACCGGATATAAGACATAACACTGACTATCTATTATGTGTCCCCTAATGGAAAAACACATCATAACATTCAAGTAGTCTTGACAAAAATTTAACTTAAATCTGATCAAGCTTCTAGATTAAATGAAGTGTTAGTTGCTCAGTTGTGTTCAACTCTTTGAGACCCCGTGGACTGTAGCCCACCAGGCTCCTCTGTCCATGTGATTCTCCAGGCAAGAATACTAGAGTAGGTTGCCATTCCCTTCTCCAGGGATCAAACCCAGGTCTCCTGCGCTGCAGGCAGATTCTTTACCATCTGAGCCACCAGAGAAGCCTAAAACCTATTAATCTTTTTGTTTAACCATCATTTAAAATTCACATGTAGATTGCATTTTATTTCTGTGGCAGTACTGATATTATTGGGGCTTCACAGGTGGTGCTAGTGGCAAAGAACCCCCCTGCCAATCCAGGAGACACAAGAGACATAACTTTGATCCCTGGGCTGGGAAGATCCCCTGGAGGAAGGCATGGCAACCCACTCCAGCATTTTTGCCTGGAGAATCCCATAGACAAAGAAGCCTGGCAGGTTACAGTCCATAGGGTCACACAGAGTTGGACACAAATCAAGCAACTTAGCATGCACCCATGCACTGTTATTATTGATATTATTTAGATTCTGGTTTAAATACAAAAACTGATATATTAAAAGAGATATTTAAATAATAACTGCTTATTTCTTCGGGCTTCCCTGGTGGCTTAGACAGTGAAGAATCCACCTGCAATGCAGGAGACCTGGGTTTGATCCCTTGGTTGAGAAGATCCCCTGGAGGAGGGCATGGCAACCCACTCCAGTATTCTTGCCTGGAGAATCCCCATGGACACAGGAACCTGGAGGGCTACAGTCCATGGGGTCACAAAGAGTTGGACACGACTGAGCAACTAGGCACAGCACAGTTCCTTTCTCATTGCTTTAGGTATGACAGTAGTATTACAGTTATGTTTTTAAAATAGTCCTTGTCTTTTAGAGCTATATCTGAAATATGTAGGGATAATATAATATTGAGTTTCCCTGGTGGCTCAGATGGTAAAGAATCTGCCCGCAATGCAAGAGACCCAGCTTCTATCCCTGGGTCAGGAAGATCCCCTGGAGAAAGGAATGGCTATCTACTCCAGTATTCTTGCCTGGGAAAGCACATGGACAGAGGAGCTTGGCAGTCTACAGTCCATGGGGTCACAAAGAGTCAGATATGACTAACTAACACACACACAGTATATCATGACTGAGATTTGCTTCAAAATAATGTGAAGGGGAAAGTAAGTCAGGATATAAAGTTAGCCATGAATTGGTCATGGTGAAACTGGGGCAATGAATATGGGGTTTAACTGCTTCACTTTTACATGTTTTACATTTTCCATAATAAAAGGTTAGGAGAATGCAGGCGGCTACAACCTTTGCTTACTGTCAAGAAGACCGGGATGGTAAGTAGTGGGCCAGGCCACAGACCCCTCACCAATCATGCCTCATCAGACTCTCTCATTACCCATCCCCACCCTCCCTCCATCTTCATCCCTCTGCTACGCTCACACTCCTTTCTGTTGTTTACCTTTCACTTTGGATATTCAGCCTTGACTTAACTCTCTTATCCCGGATCCTCTGGCTGATGGACCTTAACTTTATAATTCAGTCACTACTGTTGGGTAAGAAATCACCTCAAAACTTGTATTTAAACATTAATTATTTTTTTATCTCCCATGGTTCTGGGGTTTGACCAGGTTGAACTTGGCTGTTCTCACTTACAGTCTGTCACATAGTTACAATAAGCTTCCCTCATTCCTAAATCTGGCAGTCGGTGCTGGCTGTTGTCTGGGATGTCTGCGGACGTTGTCAGCCAGAACAACTACACGTGGGCTCTCATGGGCTCACATAGGCTTCCCCATAGCATGGTGGTGAGGTTCCAAGAGCGAGCATCCCTATAATATCCCAGGTAGCAAGTCTATCAGCTTTTTGACCTAGTTCAGGAAACATCACTTCAACTATAGTCACTAGTCACACACGTTCAAGGGGAGAAAACTAGGTCCCTTGTCTTGATGAGAGGAGTGCCAATGTCACATTGGGAAAAGAGCATGTAGAATGAAGATTGTTGTTGCAGCCATCTTAGAAAATTCAGTCTGCCATACTTTGGGGCCCCCTTGGCATGCAGATTTGTTTCTCTGGCTCTGATCAGTTCCCAATTACTAGCAAGCCAAACGGCACTTTTCCACTCAGAGGGCTTGTCCATCTGGCCCTACTCAGCTTGCAGATTTCCCTTGGCACCAAAATTTACATCGTTCCAGCACGGGTGTTACCTGCTCCCAGACTTCCACCTCCACCCCTTATTGCTCACCATTCCACCTCCCTCCTCTCTTGCCCTTTCCAAAACATATAGGGACACAGCTGCAGATAACACATGCCGTACACTCTTGAAAATATTCCACCTGTACAAACCTGGCCCAAGGAATACAAACAGATATGAAATATGGTGGTAATAGACATGCTTAATTAAACCTTAAAACTATTCAAGATTGTGCACTCTTGATGTTGGTTTGTGTCATTATTATATAATAGATTTTTTTTAAAAAGGCCTCAATGTCAGTATCCTGAGAAAGCTCTTATTTTAAGTACCAGGTAGAAGAAAAATCATTCGGCACAAAACATTTCTATCACCAGAAACATTGTGGCACCCTCTGCTGTCAGGAAACAAACTTGAAAGTACACTGGGCTAATTCTCGCTGCAGGCTTCTCCAGCATCTTTGTACCAAGGCTGCCAATCATCATAGGCAGATGTGAAAGCATAAATCAGAGAGGGGAGGAAAATTATGCGGCTTAATTTGAGCAAAATAGTAAAGAATGAAAATCCAATCAGGGTGTCTAGCTGAATGGTAATACATAGGAAAGGGACAAGGAAGCCAGGCAGAGAATCTCAAGAGGTAGCCGGTATCAAGGACATCATCATTAGTCAATCTTTGCTTAAACCCTTTACGGAAGTAAGGTTACCCTCCACAAATAACCCATGAAACACAGAGAGGTTAAACAAGCTGCCCAGGGTCACGTAGCAAACAAATGTCAGAGCCAGGATACAAATCCCAGCCATCTGTCTCCACAGTCTATGTCCTTAAACACTACGCTCTACTGCCTAATATATAACTGTGACTATTGTGGGGAAGGAGGGCAGGGAGAGTTATTTCTTTCAATGTATCCAGAATTATTACTAGATGGTAGCGAAGACGGTAAAGAATCTGCCTGAAATGCAGGAGACCTAGGTTCAATTCCTGGGTTGGGAAGATCCCCTGCAGAAGGGAATGGAACCCACTCCAGTATTCCTGCCTGGAGAATCCCATGGACAGAGGAGCCTGGCAGGCAACAGTCCATAAGGTCGCAAAGAGTCGGACACAACTGAGCGACTAACACTCTCACTTTCATTATGGCTTTTACCTAGGAGAAGACTGATTGCCAGGAAAATTACTTGTCCCAAGCTAAGCAGAGAAGTTAGGAAGCAATCCAAGTCTCCTAACCACAATAAAATCATTCTGAAGTTTAGAAGATTCTTTCCTTCTAACTGCTGCTGCTGCTAAGTCGCTTCAGTCGTGTCCGACTCTGTGCGACCCCATAGACGGCAGCCCACCAGGCTCCCCGTCCCTGGGATTCTCCAGGCAAGAACACTGGAGTGGGTTGCCATTTCCTTCTCCTTTCCTTCTAAATTTAGGACTTTTTGTTCTTTTGACAAATCAGAATATATTACAATGACCCCAAAAGTAATGTCCCTCATCACAACCTCACTAAAATCCATCGGCTGCTTTTACAAAGAGAATGGATTTCCTCTATAACAAGTTCAAGGCCCATACAATCTGACTGCTTCATGCACCAACCAATAAATCAGCTAAGCAGTCACTGAGTGTTCCAAATCTGAAGACTGGTTTACTTGGCAAGTGAAACCTGTATGGTGGTAAGAGGAGGGAAAAACCCTCCCTCAGAGAGGACAGAGCAACTCGGTTCCAGTCACAGGAGATGTGGGGATATTACTATAGTTCACTGGGAGCACATGCTGGAGATCATCTCAATACTGAAAACAGGAAGGGTATGAGCCTGGATGCCTACTGAAGGCCCAGTACTGCTGCTGCTGCTGAGTCGCTTCAGTCGTGTCTGACTCTGTGCGACCCCATGGACAGCAGCCCACCAGGCTCCTCCATCCCTGGGATTTTCCAGGCAAGAGTACAGAAGTGAGGTGCCATTGGAAGGCCCAGTACACACAAGAACTATTCTTAGTGTTTTAGACTTTTTATCTTATTTAAACCTCACCACACAACTCCTATGAGGCTGTCGTTACCATCTCTATTACACAGAGAGTAGTATGCCTGGGAAGAACTGACCCAAGGTCACACGCAAGTATCTGCTAGATTGACAGAATGTTCACTTCTGTGTTTCTGCTTTCAAAGTTCAAGCCATTTCTCTTGCATCCAGCTCATGCAACATACAACATACAATTCAAGACATCAGACAACTCAAGAGTTATTTCTGACCCCCTCTCCTAAATTTGACTCGCCTGAATTGTTTGGAAATACCTAGACTGCAATGCCCACTATGACAGTGGTTAAGTAGAGCTTAGAGAAGATGCTGCTTATTCCTCCATGTTTCCCATCCTTCTCCCATATTCCTCATGTCTTCCTTCTCTCAACCCAGGTCATCTCTCCTGTTCTATATGTTTAGGGTTGGTGTTTATCAAAGGGGACAACCCTATTATTACTGCCTCCAATGATGTACATTATACATAGCCTCAGAAGAGATACTGATGCAGAAAATAACAAACTTTTTTGCAGGCCTTCATAGAAAGCTTGGGCAAGTAAACTGAAGTTTGCTGGCCTTCAGTTTGATCAAGCAAAATAAGAGTGGGCTTGCCTATACACTCTTCCAACTATAAAGGCTATGATTTCACAATTTTTTTTTTGAAAGGTGTTTATCTTCACAATGAAAGTCTCAAGAAATACATAAACTCACAAAGAAGGTCAAAAGAAGGAGACAGACTAATTCTAACAGTACTGTTCTTTGCCTAGAATAGCAACATGATTTGACTGAAAAAAAGAAAAAGCACACAGACATACTGTAGTAAGCACTGCTTCACTTTCAAGATGAGAGTGAAAGGTAGGTCTTGCCTGGTATCACAGCCCAGCATCGCTGAAGGTCAGGCCAATGGTGGTTCAGACAGTAAAGATTCTGCCTGCAATGTTTGAAACCCAGGTTTCATACCTGGGTCAGGAAAATCCGCTGGAGGAGGAAATGGCTACCCACTCCAGTATTCTGGCCTGGAGAATCCCATGGAGAGAGGTATAGTCCATCAGACAACTGAGTGACCATCACTTTCACTTCCACTTTTTCATAAGAGGAAGAGGTTATCTCATTCTCTACAAGTACCTCCTTCATAGATCACAGCCTTGTTGTGAAAGGGTGTATGTAACTTAATGAAACTACCAACCATGCCATGCCAGGGCTACTGAAGACAGACAAGTCATAGTGAAGAGTTCTGATAAAACGTGGCCCCCTGGAGAAAAAATGGCAACCCACTCCAGTGTCTCACAGTGACGAATAGATGCAGGGGTTAGGTCTAGAAGACAGAGTGCCTGAAGAATTATAGACAGAGGCTGGTAAAACTGTACAGGTGGCAGTAACCAAAAAATATCCCAACAAATGTAAGAAGGCACAGTGGCTTTCTGAGACTTTACAAATAGCTAAGGAAAGAAGAGAAGCAAAAGGCAAAGGAGAAAGGGAAAGATACACCCAAGTGAATGCAGAGTTCCAGACAATAGCTAGGAGAGATAAGGCCTTCTTCAATGAACAATGCAAAGAAATGGAGGAAAACAATAGAATGGGAAAGACTAGAGATCTCTTCAAGAAAACTGGAGATACCAACATTTCATGCAAAGATAGGCACAATAAAGGACAGAAAAGGAAAGTACTTAAAAGCAGAAGAGATTAGAAAGAGGTGATAAGAATACACAGAACTATGCAAAAATCTCTAAAGACCCAGATAAACATGATGGTATGATCATTCACCACGAGCCAAACATCAAGGAGCGTAGGTCAAACAGACCTTAGGAAGCATTCAATTCAGTTTCAGTTTAGTCGCTCAGTCGTGTCCGACTCTCTGTGAACCCATGAATCGCAGCACGCCAGGCCTCCCTGTCCATCACCAACTCCCAGAGTTCACTCAGACTCATGTCCGTCGAGTCAGGGATGCCATCCAGCCATCTCATCCTCTGTCGTCCCCTTCTCCTCCTGCCCCCAATCCCTCCCAGCATCAGAGTCTTTTCCAGTNAAAATGTGGATTTGCACTAAGTCTTATTTTAAAAATTCCCAAATAGCATAAATAGTACTAGTACAAAAATTAACATAGGAATAATCAGATCAACACTTAAAAAATAATATTTCATTATTTTTCACTGACACTTAGAAAATTATCTTAGTCAACAATTTTTTTACATATTTATAACATTTTTGCTTGTTAATATATTAAGTTCCTGGTCTTAGATGCCTCAAGAATGAATTAAAAGTTCAAAAGAGTACTTTCTAAAGTTGAACAAAGAACAGCTTTTGGTTCATCCCTAAAATGACAGTAAGATGCCACTTAGGAATTAGTCTCTTCTCATACTGAGATCTTGAAAAATAAAAAAGGGTGTTAACATGAAAATAAATCAATACTTTACTATGTAAGAAAAGTATTAACTTTAGAAAAGCCACACCATAATAAGTAGAAAACATCGAAATTTTCTCTAAATTATAATTTGGAAAGTAACTTTTCTTTTTTTCCTTTAGAGATTTTTTCTTTGGACTATTTTTAAAGCCTTTATTGAATCTGTTACAATATTGTTTATATTCTGGTTTTCTGGCCATGAGACATATGAGATCTCAGTTCCTCAACCAGGGACTGAACCTGCACCACCTGGTGCTGCTGCTACTGCTGCTAAGTCACTTCAGTCGTGTCCAACTCTGTGTGACTCCACAGACGGCAGCCCACCAGGCTCCTCCATCCATGCAATTTTCCAGGCAAGAGTACTGGAGTGGGGTGCCATTTCTTTCTCCAATGCATGAAAGGAAAAGTGAAAGTGAAGTCGCTGAGTCGTGTCTGACTCTTCGCGACCCCTTGCACTGGAATGCAAAGTCTTAACCACTGGATCGCCAGGGAAATCCTCCTGAAAATTAATTAAGAATATGATCTAAATGGAGAAGGTACTCACTGCCTAGAGTTAGAGGATTAAGGAATGACTGCTAATGGTTACAGAGTTTCCTTTTGGGGTGGAGAAAATACTTTAAAATTGATGGTGGTTATATCTTCGAGAATACACTAAAAAGCACTGAACTGTCTGTCCATTTTAAATGGACAAGTTGTACAGTATGTGAATTATATCCCAATAAGGCTGTTACTTTAAAAAATGATCTAAATAGAATATAGCACGCTATAGCCTCTAGTAAAACATAATACAACTATCAGTATTACAAAAATGATCTATCATCAACCTAACAATTATCCACACAAATTATGAAATGCTCCAGTGTAAATTACACAGAGAGTGATTTTTATTTGGCTTTGTTAAGGGGTTTTTATCTTTTTGTGTAGAAATATCTGAACTGAAGATTTTTGAAAATTTTTATGTCCAAAAATTATTAAAGCACCAGAAAGCTATCTACTTTCCAATTCTAATCCATAAATGAATATGCTATGCTGAGACTAGACAGCAGCACATCTCAATTAATGGAGAAAAGATGATCATTCTCCTTAAGACTAAAGGCACAGAAATACTTCTTACATTTTAGACTGCAGGCTAAGACCAAATTAAAATGTCTTAGAATAAAAAGCAAACATTAAAAACCAAAAAGCAATCTTCAAAAAAAAAGTAAACATGTTTGCCTTAAATAAAATTTAAAATAATTTAAACATAATCGAAATAAAATAGCAGACCAATAATCCACCTCTACTCAGTTATTATCAATTGACTCTGTTAAGTAATAAGTAAATAATTTAAAATGCAGTTTTTGCCTGCCATCTAGTGTTGGCAAGTATTGCACAAAGATATTCTTAGGTTTTCTTTTTTCCTCTGAGTTCAGAATAACTCAGATTTAAAGGTTATTTTGTCCTCCCATTAATCATCACAGTGACATCTATGCTGAAATAGTACTTTTTAGACAGATTTGAGCAAAAGGGCAAAAATAAACATGAGCATCAACAAGGAACCTGAAAAGTCTTTTTAGGCATTGATTCTACTCACATCCATAGCCATGTTCTGATATTCTGAGGGCACACGAGTCTATGCTACCTCATCATCCAGTTGTCTCCAGTGCCTACTCATATCTAAAGCAGAGTGCATACACAAGGGACATCTGTAGCCTCTAGGAGAGATATAAAAGAGTTACTCTCCCAGTATTAAATGGAGAGTATATCAACGCAGGCTAACTGGTACATACACCATCTAAAACAAGCATTATTCTATACTTCAAGACCATCTCACAAACCTTTTCATTTAAATCCTGTATCATAGGGTATTTTTTCAACCTACTTCTTTTTCCTCAGTTCTATAAAATGGAGAGGAATTTCTTAATATTCTTTGTAGAATATACGCAATATATTTTTAAAACCAATTAAACTACTTTTCAGCTAAACAGCCTCGATTTCTTAATATATTCAAGCAAAGAAGAGATTGTATCCCTTAAAAATTATTCAGATCATGTTATTTTCTTTCTAAAAATTCTAAAAATGTTCCCTTTTATCTGGCTCTTAAATTAAAATTTCTGCTCATCAGTTTGCAGGACCAAAATACATTTACACAATTTCCTCTATCTGCATCTCACTTTAGCATCCTTTCCCCACAACAAAATTAGCATTAGATAAATCTTGGTATGAGTTTTGGATTTTTTTGCAGCTCATCATAGTGGACTAATACAACAGCTAATAATTTTGGGCAACATGTCTCAGCATTTTTATTTTTACAATGCTATGACTGTCTCAGCAGACACCAAGCTCCCCAATTAGTAGCCAGAGAATGAAAAGTATCTGTCTCAAATTGCAAATGAGATATGGCATAATAGAAACATGAGGACTAAGGCAAAGTCCAGTGTTTCTCTCCCAACATGCTTTGCCCAATTTAACAGTACTCATCTACCCTACCCATCTCAAAGGAAATATCCACCATATCCAAATATGATATAAGTAACTGGGAGTCTTGCACATTCCCTTCCCCACTTGCCTGCAAAAAAAAAAAACAAACAAAAACAGACATCTTACAGTAACAACTTTTTATAATCCCATCAAACACTCACTCTTTCAACATGTCTTGATAACACGTTCTGAAAGAAAATATAACATTATTTTAATAAAGCAAAAAGTATCTCCACCATTTCCAAACATTTTTGAGGAAAAAAAAACAGTTACTTTACTTATGTAAAAGATGTCCACATGGCAAGCTGTGAACAATAATACGAGATGTGTGAATGTCCTGTAAAAGTAAATAAAGTTGGTGGTTAATTACATGAATACAATATAAATACCCAATATTTTAAATTCAAAAGGGGATATTCCCAAAGCAAAAACTATTTTAAGCTCACCTCCAAACATATTGGACAATTCTGCCAGGAAACATTTTTTCAATACACTGTTTAAAAGCAAAATTAAAATCACCAAAAGCTTAACTAGATGTTAATTATATAACCACAGCATTTATAACAAAAACAAAGGAAACAATACCAACTTACTAAACGTAATAATGAACATTAATATGTTTCTTGTATGTCAGACAAGAACTGAACAGTTAACTCTCACAACTATTTCAGGCTTTGCACATTACCTGAAACAATGAAATTGCCTAATACGTCTTAATTATTCAAATTATCTTCATTTAACAGATAAAGAAATAGTAAGAGATCATATTAAAGAGATTTTACTACATGCCATATGTCAAGTTCATTACCTGTATTATCTCAATTAATTCCCACAACACTGAAACACATACAATTATTTATCCCATTTTACAGATGAGGTATTTGAGGCCTGTGCATGCACTCAAGGGTGCTCGGTCATGTCCAAGGCTTTGTGACCCCATGGACTGTGGCCCACCAGGCTCCTCTGTCCATAAAATTTTCCAGGCAAGAATACTGGAGGAGGTTGCCATTTCCTTCTCCAGGGGATCTTCCTGACCCAGCGATTGAACCCACATCTCGAGCACTAGCAGGCGGGTTCTTTACCACTGCACAACCTGGGAAATCCCTTTGAGATCTAGAGAAGCTAAATAACTCCCCAAATTACATGCTATCAAGAAATGGAAATATATGTGTACTCCAACAGGCTGCCCACTGAGCCTGAGTTCTTAACTTGACAAGACAAGGTCTGATTAGGTGTGAAGAGGTAAGAGACAGCATCAAGCCGTAAATGATACCCAGGTTTTTTAGCAAACACCTGAGTAGATGATACCGCCACTTACTAACAGAGACAATAAAAAAATAACCAAGAAACAAAACAGAAATACCACAAGAGAAACTGAGTATATAGTTTTCTAAAGACAACATAGAATAGCTAAAGGCAACACAGCATAGTTAATCAGCCTAAACTCAAGTCTGTAAAACCAAATCCAATCTTTTATCATCTCCTACAATCTATTAATACAGTACTTAAAGCCAGGACTAAAATCCTTAGGAGTCATCTTCATTCAGCCCCCATTCTCTCTCCCTTATACTCGTCACTGTATTCCCTATTTCCATTATTCACCTCAGTTTCTCTTACTACCTCAGTGTTTTAGGCTATGATCTAGTAGGCCCTCGTGGCTCAGTTGGTAAAGAATCTGCATGCAATGCAGGAGACCCAGGTTTGATTCCTGGGTTGGGAAGATCCCCTGGAGAAGGAAATGGCAACCCACTCCAGTATTCTTGCCTGGGAAATCCCACAGACAGAGCTGGGCAGGCTAACAGTCCATGGGAACGTAGAGTAGGACACAACTGTGTGACTAACTTTCACTTTTTCATAATCTAGTATCTTTTTAAAAACACCCTCATCAGATTCTCCATTCTCTCAGTTCTTGGATAGAATCAGTACTATAAGCGATAGCTTATTAGATTTTCTCCTAAATAATGAAAAATAATTTTTAAAAGGCCTAAGATCGTGATATAAATAGGTCAAGCAATAGGTCAAGATTTTACATCCAAGTTAAAAATATTTTTATTGAAAAGGAATACTGAATTATCTAGGAATGCTATATCAACAAAAGATTACACTGCTCTGTATTTCTCCTGTACCATACATTTTAAAAGCTATTCTCAAAACCAGTTTCAATGATAAGAATCCACAGGCTAATTTAGAGGCTGTCTATGTTATACTAATAACTGATGTTAAGTATTCTTATACACTATAGAGAAGAAAAGGGAACTGTAGATCAGCTATTCTAAGGTCTGTACTTTAGAACATTTACTTAATAATGCTTAAAAATAAAAAGCAACATGACAATACTCAGTAACATCTGAAAGTTAGTATGCTTTTAAACAAATTAGGATTTTAGCTGTTTTCAAAAATAATACTTTTTAAATCATACAAACTGAAGTACATACCTTGTGCTTCCCTTGGAGATTCACTGCAAGGCATAAGTTACATTTCAAACAGTGGGAAAAATCTTCCTTTGGACCAATTCTAAAAAAATAATGTGAAAACAAATGATTACATATGTTTTTACTACATATTTACTCATTATATAGAAGTTCAGATTCACTATAAACAAAAGTTCAAACGGCATTGAAGAATATGAGGTGAATCCCTACCTCCCAACAGCTCTCCCCAAATGCAAGCACTACAGACAGAATGGTATCTATCTTTCTGAGTATTTTTTTCTTCTATAAAACTGCATACACACACACATACAGATACGCACGCTTTGAGTTTTATTTTTTACACAAATGGATTCTATCTATCCTGTTTTGCAACTTCTTCTTCACTTAACAGTATTCCTTGAAGAGTATTCTATGTAAGAACATACAGAACCACTTTATACTTCTTCAAAGTTACATATTATTAAATGATATGGATATATCTTAATTTTTTAATATTATTTTATTGATAAAACTTACTATCTTTAGCTAAGGCAATGATGCAATAAATATCTCTGACAGATATCAGTCAACTACATATTGATGATTCTTCACAAAATTCCTAGACGTGGAACTGTAGGGTCAGAGGGCAGTGCATCATCAGTTCTGATACTGCCAAACTGACCTCCAAACACAGTACTAATTTATACTCCCCTCAATGTGTAACAGCACCCATGTTCCCCACATCCTAGTCAATACTGGTTACCTATATCACAAATAAAAACATCACTTTAATTTGAATTTCTCAGATGATGATACACAGAGCATATTTTACTATTTATGAGCCATTTGGACTTCTCTTGTGGATTGTCTGTTCACATGCTCGGTTCATTTTTCTCAATAGGGTATTTGTCTTTTATAATTTTAAAGAGGCCCTTTAACTCAAGTATACACTTGATTTACAATATCGGTTTCAAGTATGTAGCATAGTGATTCAGTATTTTTATACATTAGACTCCATTTAAAATTACTGCAAAATACTGGCTGTTTCCCTGTGCTATACCACCTGGGAAGCACATTGTGCTTCCTTATGGCAACTCACTTATAGTTAGTCCTATCTGATTCTTTGTGACCCCAAGGACTATAGCCCACCAGGCTCCTCTGCCCATGGAATTTTCCAGGCAAAAATACTGGAGAAGGTTGCCATTTCCTACTCCGAGGATCTTCCCAACCCAGGGATCGAACCCACGTCTCTCCCATCTCCTGCACTGGCAAGAGGATTATTTACCACTTAGCACCACATGGAAGCACAATATATTCTTGTAGCTTGTCTATTTCATAGATAGTAGCTTGTATCTCTTAATCCCTTACCTCTATATCTTACCCTCTCTGCTTCTCTCTCCACTGCTGCTGATGCTGCTAAGTCACTTCAGTCATGTCCGATTCTGTGCAACCCCACAGATGGCAGCCCACCAGGCTCCTCCATCCCTGGGATTCTCCAGGCAAGAACACTGGTGTGGGTTGCCATTTCCATCTCCAATGCATGAAAGTGAAAAGTGAAAGTGAAGTTGCTCAGTCGTGTCTGACTCTTAGCAACCCCATGTACTGCAGCCCACCAGACTCCTCCATCCATGGGATTTTCCAGGCAAGAGTACTGGAGTGGGGGGCCACTGCCTTCTCCTCTCTCTCCACTAGTATCCACTATTTTGTTTTCTATAACTAAGTCTGTTTCTGTTTTGTTATATATATTCACTAATTTTTTATTTAAAAGATCTCACATATAAGTGATAATATACAGCATTTGTCTCTGTGACTTCCTTCACTAAGTATAATACTCTTTAGGTCCACCCACAATACTGCAAATGGCAGGACTTCATTCTTTACTATGCTGAGTGATATTCCAGAGTGTGTGTGAGAGAGAAGACAGTGTGTGTGTGTAGACATCTTTATTCATCTATTGGTGAACACTTGCGTCGCTTCCATATATTGGCTACTGTAAATGATGCTATTATAAACTCTTGAGCAAATGTACCTTTTTGAATTAGTGTTTTCACTTTTTCTGGATATGTACGCAAGAGTGAGGGCTTCCCAGGTGGCACAGGGGTAAAGACTCTGCCTGCCAGTGCAGGAGACACAAGAGACTCGGGTTCAATCCCTGGGTCAGGAAGATCCCTTGGAGAAGGAAATGGCAACCCATGCTGCCTGGAAAATGCCATGGACAGAGGAGCCTGGCAGGCTAGAGTCCATGGGGTTGCAGAGTCAAAAAAGACTGAGCACGCAAGTGCACACACACATAGCACCCCAAGAATGGAACTACAGATGGTATCATATGGTACTTCTACTTTTAGTTTTTTGAGGAACCTAATTAAAGGAGTTCTTTATATATCCTGGCTTCCCTGGTGGCTCAGATGGTAAAGAATCCATGTGCAATGCAGGAAACCTGGGTTTGATCCCTGGGTCAGGAAAATCCCCTAGAAGAGGGCATGGCAACCCACTCCAGTATTCTTGCCTGGAGAATCCTATGGACACAGGACCCTTGTGGGCTACAGTCCATTGGGTCACAGATAGTCACACACAATTGAAAGCAACACTTTTATACATCCTGGATATTCATCTTTTTCAGTTGTATATATTAAAATTACTTTTTTGGTATGTCAACTATCTTTTTTATATCTTTTATCATACATTCATTTTAATTCCTAGGTAATAAAAAGACATATTTCAATTTATGGCTTATGCTTCTGCCCTTTTTTTATTATTAATCTTATTTTTTGAAGGATAATTGCTTTATAGAATTTTGCTGTTTTCTGTCAAACCTCAACATGAATCAGCCATAGGTATATATATGTCCCCTCCCTTTTGAATCTCCGTCCCATCTCCTTCCTCATCCCACCACTCTAGGTTGATACAGAGCCCCTATTTGAGTTTCCTTAGCCATATAGCAAATTCCCATTGGCTATCTATTTTACATATGGTAATTAAGTTTTCACGTTATTCTTTCCATACATCTCACCCTCTCCTTCCCTCTCCCCATGTCCATAAGTCTACTCTCTCTGTCTGCTTCTCCACTGTTGCCCTGTAAATAAATTGTTCATTACCATTTTTCTAGATTCCATCTATATGCATTAGAATATAGTATTTATCTTTCTAATTCACTTCACTCTGTGTAATAGGTTCTAGGTTCATCCACCTCACTAGGACTCAAATGCGTTCCTTTTATGGCTGAGTAATATTCCATTGTGTATATGTACCACAACTTCCTTATCCATGGATCTGTCAACAGACATCTAGGTTGCTTCCATGTTCTAGCTATTGTAAATAGTGCTGCAATGAACATGGGATACATGTGTCTTTTTCAATTTTGGTTTCCTCAGGGTATGCCTCTTATTTTGAAAAAACTTTTGAAACCCACTGGTCATATACATACTCTCCTATATACTTCTAATACTATGGCTTATGATTTTTATATTTTTTTTCATCCATTTGAAATCCACTATGCATAGTAAAGGTGAGACTGCTAGTTGTCCCCAAGTTTCTCTTATCCTCTTCCTGCACAATATTAGCTGGGCACAGGGCTGTACTGAATAAAAACTACTTCCCAACTTCCCTGGAAGCATGAACAGAAGACACAAATGAAAATTCTGTCTTGTGCCCCTCAGAAAAAACGGTGTACCTTCCCTTCACCTATTTCCCCCTTTCCACTGACAAGAATATGAGTTCTTTTAAATTGTATAGACAAGGAAGTATCTTATGGATGCTGCTGCTGCTGCTGCTGCTGCTAAGTCACTTCAGTCGTGTCCAACTCTGTGAGACCCCATAGACAGCAGCCCACCAGGTTCCTCCGTCCCTGGGATTCTCCAGGCAAGAGTACTGCAGTGGGGTGCCATTGCCTTCTCCAATGCATGAAAGTGAAAAGTGAAAGTGAAGCTGCTCAGTCGTGTCCAACTCTTAGCGACCCCATGGACTGCAGCCCACCAGGCTTCTCTGTCCATGGGATTTTCCAGGCAACAGTACTGGAGTGGGGTGCCATTGCCTTCTCCAGTCTTATGGATAGCAGGGCAAAAATAAGAGAAACCTGGGCTTCTGTTTAACTACATGGTTCAGACTTTTCCCTGAGAAACATATGTCTTTTTTGAGCCACTTGTTACTTAGCATTTCTGTTACAACATGCTAAAACCATATTCTAATGAGTACATAGAATTTTAGTAATCAATTTTTTGTTTCCCAAATGGATAATCAGTTATCTTAGTACCTGTTCTCCTGATCTGAAATGCCATTTTTGCTATAAATTCGTATGTTAAATATGTGAATGTGTGTGTGCGCGCACATGCACACATACACAGTTTTTCCCTTTATTTGTCTATTCCTATACAAAGAATATACCTTTTAAATTACTCTCACTTTGTCATGTTTTGGTTATGTGGAAAGGCAATCCCCTTGTTTTTCCTTTTCAAAATCTGCTCAGCTCTGCATATTTTCTCTTTCAGATGAAATTTACAATCAGTCTGTCCAATTCCACAGGTAAAACCCTGAAGGAGACTTCCACTGCTGCCCAAGACAGAATAACTGACAACAGACTGGATCTACCCTCTTACCTAAAACTACCACCACACAACTCAAACAAAACATATGAAACAAGTTTCACTGAACATCAAGCAATGAAAGACAGTGACCTGCGAGATACAGGAAACAAAGTGAGCCCTAAAACTGCCCTAGTTTATTGCCTAGAGCACTTTCAGGCAGTAGGACAAGTTGGAGGAACAAAAGACTTGCTGAAAGACTTTAACAAAACAGAAAGACTTGCTGAGCTAGAAGATGAGCTGAGAGTCGAAGGAATCCAAGATTGTTGCAGCTCACAGGACAGAGTACCAGAGAAGATGGAGCTGCACAGGGGAGCCCCTCAAGTATTTAGCAGGATACACATCAGCTCAAGAATGTGAAGAAACCCCCCAAGGCCAAGGAGAGAACCATTCAAGAGAACTAGAAGGAATATTGTTCAGCGCTCAGATACGGTCAGTATCAGTGTTTACTCCCTTTAGTCGGACTGGAAAATCTTAGAATTCTCTGGGTACTCGGCTGATTACTCAGGAAGGTACTACCTCAGTGGTGAGGAATAATTACTCCTGGAATAAGCACACCTCCAGATCCTTCTAACAAATTATAAAAGCAAGTCCCAGAAGTACCAAACTCTCCAAAATAACTTAATTATATCCCAAAATAAAGCTCAAGAAGATTAGCAGGAATATGAAAAGTTCCCAACAAGGTAAAAATCACAATGTCTGGTATCCAACAATGACCAGTCACCCAAAAGATAGGAAAACCAACTAAAAAAGTAATTGAACAATCAAAATCAATCCAAACTGACACAGAGGTTAGAATTAGCAGAGAAGAACATGAAACCAATTATTATTACTACATTTCATGTGTTCAAAGAGTTAATACAGATGTAAAAAATTTTTTAAAACCCAAGTCAAATTTCTAGACATAAAAACTAGAAAAGGGGTTTGCTTATGATTGTCACATCTTTTGGTATATTTGTTATCCTTCCTTAAAAACACCTTAAGGGACCTCCCTGGTGATCCAGTGGGTAAGACTCCAGGCTTCCAACACAAGGGGCACGAGTTCAATCCCTGGTCAGGGAGCTAAGATCTCACATGGCACAGCCAAAAAACAAAACACTACATAAAAATGGAAAGTGATTTAAAATTCTCCAATAGAAACAAGGAGAAAGGACTGACATAGGACACTTGGAGCTCCAACACTGGTAACATTCTAATTCTTAAAAACAGTGGTTTGATGTATTAGTATACTTTAAAACATACATCTGTTACATATGTACTTCTGGACATAACACTTTAGAATTTTTAGAAATAAAAAAATTCCTACATACCAACATGTCAACAGTAGCTTGTCAGTGGGTGGCTGGACTAAAGACTATTTTATTTTCATTCTTTCTACTTTCCTGTATCATCCAATTCTTAAGCCTATACTGATTTTATCAAAACTTTTGATAATTTTTTAAACTAATTTTCAAAAAGGAAAAATCTACCCTAATTTTTTACCTTAGCTTCCTACAAGCCACTTCATATAAAAGCATAATTTCAACCCCAAATTTAAAATTTAAATAGCCACACAATTGTTGATGGGCTAGTTAAATGATGAAGGCATGAAGAAACTTTTAGGGCAATGGAAATTTTTTTTTAACCTTGATTTGTGATGATGGTAACAAAGTAGATATATTTGTCAAAGTTACTGACCTGAACATTTAAAATTAATGCATCCTATAAGATGTAATTCTGAAAGTCCTCTGTCTATGGAATTGTTCAGGCAAGAATACTGGAGTGGGTAGTAGCCATTCCCTGATATAATTACATTCCAATAAGGTGATTTTTAAAACTATTACTGCTAAGATATATTAGAAATAATTTTAAAAGAACATTTTACATACAGTACCTACAAATTCCAGTTTTCACAATGATACTGTTTCCTGTCTTTGTCAAACAGATGGCATACACTGCAATAATACNGCAAGAATACTGGAGTGGGTAGTAGCCATTCCCTGATATAATTACATTCCAATAAGGTGATTTTTAAAACTATTACTGCTAAGATATATTAGAAATAATTTTAAAAGAACATTTTCCATACAGTACCTACAAATTCCAGTTTTCACAATGATACTGTTTCCTGTCTTTGTCAAACAGATGGCATACACTGCAATAATACTCTCCAAACAATGTGCTACATTACTCACAAGTCTGTTGTGCCTAAAAAACAAAAAGTAACTAAAAATATACAATTTGCCAAAACATTTTGAATACTAATTTAAATGTCTAGATTTTTTTCTTAATGTACATGCGGTTTTATCTTTACATGTTTTCCTCAGTTCAGTTCAGGTGCTCAGTCGTGTCCAACTCTTTGCAATCCCATGAATTACAGCATGCCAGGCCTCCCTGTCCATCACCAACTCCCGGAGTTCACTCAGGGTCACATCCATCGAGTCAGTGATGCCATCCAGCCATCTCATCCTCTGTCATCCCCTTCTCTTCCTGCCCCCAATCCTTCCCNTTGCTTTTTTGATGATCCAACAGATGTTGGCAATTTGATCTCTGGTTCCTCTGCCTTTTCTAAAACCAGAGGGATGCATATTTTCAGCTGAGTAGATACTGCAAACAAGTTTTCCAAAGTGGTTATACCAGTTACCTGGCCCATCAAAAGTGTGTACACGTTCCAACTGCTCCATATCTCCATCTTCCTATTGCCTCTTTTTCATTCTAGCCATTTCGATAGGCATATAATCATGGTATAATTAAAATGGTAGTTTAATTTTTGCTTTCTTGATGGCTAAAAAAGTGAAATACCTTTTCATAAGGTTGTTGATCATTTGGGTATTTCTTTTGTGAACTATCTTTTTGATCTTTTGTCCATTTTTTACCCTCTGAGCCAGCAGGGAAGCCCTTTTGTCCATTTTTTAGTCGAGGTCTCTGACATTGTCTTAAAATTTTAAACTCATCATACATTGTACATATTAGCCTTTTGTTGGATATTTGTATTGCAGATGTTTTCTCTCAGTCAGTGGCTTTCTTGCTCTCTTAATAATGTCTTTATTGAAGTATAGTTGATTTATAATACAATATTAGTTTCAAGTGTATGGTTTATAGATTCAGTACTTTTACAGATTATACTTCATTAAAAGTTATTACAAATTAATGGCAATAATTTCTTGTGCTATACAGTTTATCTTTGTGGCTTATCTAGTTTTTAGTAGTTCATATCTCNGCTTTCTTGCTCTCTTAATAATGTCTTTATTGAAGTATAGTTGATTTATAATACAATATTAGTTTCAAGTGTATGGTTTATAGATTCAGTACTTTTACAGATTATACTTCATTAAAAGTTATTACAAATTAATGGCAATAATTTCTTGTGCTATACAGTTTATCTTTGTGGCTTATCTAGTTTTTAGTAGTTCATATCTCTTAATCCCATACCTCAAATTTGCCTCAAATCCCCTTCCCTCTTCCTCTGGGTAACCACTAATTTGTCTTCTACCTCTGTGAGTTTTTTTTTGTTTGTTTCTGTTTTGTGTATAAATTCACTTATTTTTTAGATCCCACATGTAAGTGATAACATATAGTATTTGTCATTGAGTCACTGGCTTATTTTAAGAAGTATTTTTGTAGGTTCACCTATGTTGCTACAAATGGCAGAATTCCATTCTTTTTATGTGCTCAGCCGCTCAGGTGTGGCCAGCTCTTTGTGACCCCATGGACTGTAGCCCACCAGGCCCCTCCATCCATGGGATTGCCCATTCTTCCATAGCTGAGAACTATTCTATTGTATGTATATACCACATCTTCATCTGTTTGTTGATGGGCCCTTGGGGTGCTTCTGTGTCTTAGCTATTGTAAAAATGATGTTGTGAACATGAGGTACATGTTTGTTTGTGAATCAGAATTTTCATTTTTTCTGGATATATGCCCAGGAGTGGACTTACTAGATGATATGGTAGTTCTATTTTTAGTTTTTAAGGAACTTTCATACTGTTTTACATAGTGTCAGCACTCATTTACATTCCCACCAACAGTGTACAGGGTTCCCTTTTCTCCACATCCTCACCATCATTTTTTATTTGTATATATTTTGATGATAGCCATTCTGATAGCTATGTGGTTGTACCTTGTTTTTATTTCTATAATAATTTCTATAGTATTTATAATTTCTATTGTTGAGCATTTTTTCAAATGCCCATTGGCCATCTGTATGTGTCCTTGAAAAATGTCTGTTCAAGGTCTTCTGCCCCCTTTTTTGATTTGCTTTTTGATGTTGAATTGTATGAGCTGTTTATATATTTTGGATATCAACCCTTTGTTGGTCATATCATTTGCAAACATTTTCTCCCATTCATTAAGTTGTCTTTCCATTTTGTCAGTGTTTCCCTTTGCCGTACAAAAGCTTTTACGTTTACTTGCTGCCAGTGCTGCTGCTGCTAAGTCGCTTCAGTTTGCTTAGGTCTCATTTGTCTTCGCTTTTATTTCTTTTGCCTTAGAAGACAGTCAATAAAATACTGCTACAATTTATGTCAAAGCATGTTCTGCCTGTATTTTCTTCTAAGAGCTTTATAGTTTCTGGTCTTTGCTTTAGATCTTTTATCCATTTTGAGTTTATCATTTTTTATGGTGTGAAGAAATATTCTAATCTCATTCTTTTACATATAGCTGTCCAGTTTTCATAGCACCACTTGTTGAAGAGACTGTCTTTTCTCCATCATGTATCATTACCTCCTTTGTTGTAGGTTAATTGACTATAGGTTGTGGGTTTATTTCTGGACTCTGTATCCTGTTGCATTAATAAATGTGTCTGATTTTATGCTAGTACTTTGCTGTTCAGGTTACTATAGATTTTAGGTACAGTCTGAAATCTGGGTGTGTGATACCTCCAGCTTTGTTCTTTTTTTCTCAAGATGTCTTTGTCTATTTGGGGTCTTCTGTGGTTTCATATGAATTTTAGGATTATTCTAGTTCTGTGAAAACTGCTGTAGTATTTTGATAGAGAGCACATTAAATCTGTAGTATGTTATGGATAGCATGGTCATTTTAACATGTCACTAAATGATCTCTTTTACGATATAGAGTTTCTTAATATTAACAGTGCAATTTATAAGTAACCTCCTTTATTATTTGAACTGTTTTTTTCCTCTTTGATTAATCTTTGCCAACTCAAGATTATGAAAATAGTCTCATGTTTTTTTCTAAATATTTTTTTATCTTTCAATTTTAGACCTACAATCCATCTGAAATTCATTTTTTGTGTATCAACCTATACTTGATAAAGTTATATGATGTAATAGAAAGATGTTATGTTCTCTTAAGGTCTGACAGATGTAGAGAATATAACAGAAGTATGTAGAAGTGTATGCCCAATAAGACTATTCTTTTGTACTAAGCACAGCTTTTAAAAACAGTATTAAATGAAGATATTAATTTTATTGGCATGGAAAAATATTGAGTGAAAGGAGTAGGTTACAGAACATAAAGCATTTATACAAATTACATGCACACATATATTTTAGATAAATCAATTCATACAGTGTTACCTTGAAGGATAATTAGGCATAGTGTAACAACATATCTATGAATCATGTGACTTATGGTAATCCTTACTTTTCTTTGAGCTTTTCTGTATTGTTTGAATTTTTTCAATGAATACATATCTCATTTCCAAAATAAACATGAAAAACCTTTCTTATTTAAATGCAAACAAGTACATAGGGGAGAAGAATTATCCAAAGATAGCCATAGTAACTTTTTGGGTTTTTTTCTTTCCATCATTTTTTTTTGGCATAGCTAGTGACTGTTTTATCCTTTAATGAAAATTATAATTCCTATTTAATTAATCTTCTGAACTTGGTACAAGTCTGGCCTGGGGGAGAGAGAGGCTTTAACAAAGGAACTCTTTGTGGCCAATAAACAGGTTTATTTTTATAATGAAAAATGATTCGTGATCAAATGTATCACTTTTATGGTTTATCTAACCACTTCCTGCATATCTTTGCATGTTTATTAGTAGAGCCAGTTCAGCTGTACGTACTTTGCCTTCATGTCAAAAACATGACAGTATATACAATTCATCAGTCTTCTGCAAATTTTCCTCTCATGATTCTGTAGATGTTGTTTAGTTATCCCATAGCTTCTGGGGGATGGAAAAGTCAGCCTATTTTAAGTAATTTTATATATTTGTTATTCTGTTTAGGAGCCTAAAAGTTTTTCCTTTATTTTGGTCTTGTAAGTGTTCACAGCTGTGTCTATTTACTAGTACTTAGATGTGAATATCTTTTGACTACTAGAGAATTTCTTAACTTGCTTCCCTCTCTTTCTCACTAAAAGCTTATTCTCTTTAAATACGCATCTTATTGATTCCATTCCATTTGTCTGACTTTTTTTTTGGCGGGGAGGGGGTGGATTTCTATAGTCTCTGACTATAGAATCAGTCATTTTCTAATCTTCTGCTCTGAGAATTATTCCTGAATTCTAGAGAATTTTACTAAGCTAGCCTTCAAATTACTGATTTATTTTCACAAATTGTCTGTTTTGCTCTTTCCTTTATCAAGTTGTATTCCTTAATAAGTTATTAATTTTTGGAAATATGGCTGCGTGGTTAAAGCAGTAAAAACACATATTCTGTGAAAAGTTTCTGTTTCATACCTGACAAATTTACCACTGTTTCCAGTTTCTCACCTATTTCCAGAAGCATTTTAAGCATAAACATGTATATATGAATGGACCATTTCTCTTTTCTACATAAATGATCATGTATTTTCCATATTCTTCTGCAACCTGCTATTTTACTTAACAATGTAACTTGAAGTTTGTACTATATAAAAACATTTAGATCTACCTCATTCTCTATGATAATTTTAATATATTATTTATATTAAATAATATATTAAACATTATATAATATGAAATATATTGTATATTAAATATATAAATATGTTAAATATATTTTTAATATTTTATATTATAATATAATATAATATATATTGAATAATATATTTTAATATATTTTC
>SJYA01001198.1:280533-323436 GCA_006410615.1 Neotragus moschatus
AGACTTAATTCTTATATCAATAAATATTTAGACTATTTTTTAATATTTTGCTAATATAAATAATGGAGCATATCTTTTTTGTCTACATGTGCAAATATATTTAAACAGAAAATTCTTTGAAGTTAAATTGCCAAAAGATTTGTGTATTTAAAATTTTTCTAATTTTTCCCTAAAAAGCAAGACAGTGCATTTTCTATTTTAGCAATCTGATAGGAAAATACCATCTCATTCATTTTCATTTCTTTATATATAAATGAAATTATGCATTTTTCAAGTGTTTAAGGCCCCTGTCTTTTTAAAAAAAAAATTCCTAAGAAAATCAGCAATAAAGTTAATTAAAAAAAACCATTATCACTAATAAAAAATTAGAAGTAATCAAATGTTTAGGATGTTTTGATCACCTCCACCTGAAATATAGATTAGGTGAAGCATTTTTTAACTGTGTATCTATTAGCTTCATTTCCTTATAAGTAGATGATGGCAACTCAGAAAGCAAAGACAAAATAACTTAGTTGAAATCTACCAAAAAGATAAATCCCTACTTTTTATCTTATAAGTTGTAAATAATTGATAGAAATCAATTTTATCCTAAAAAAGAACTTCAAATATGGTTTACATTTAAATAAGTAATGAGAAAATGTACAGGAAACTATAAGAAATGAAGTTCATAAAGATCTGAGTCTTTTAAGAAAAAGCTACAGGCAGAGACTTTGCAATATAAGTTATAAACTGGGAAATACATGAAACTGATTAATTATGAGTGGTTTTTATTAGCTATGTAATGGAATAAAATGTGCATATTTTATTGAGAATTCTTATTAAAAATTATTGATATGCATAGTGGTGGTGGTTTTGTCGCTAAATCATGTCTGACTCTTGCAACCCCATGGGCTGAAGCCTGCTAGACTCCTCTGTCCATGGGATTCTCCAGGCAAGAATACTGGAGTGGGTTGCCATTTCATCCGCCAAGGGATCTTCTTGACCCAGGAATTGAACCCAGGTCTCCTGCATTGCAGGCAGACTCTTTACTGACTGAGAGGGAAGCTCCTCATATTGATATGCATGGAGCCTTTTATTTTCATGCAGAAATTTGTGTCTTTTAATACACAGTAGTGGCTTTTCCCCATGGGGAGCTCTTTTTTTTTTTTTTTTTTTTAATGAAGGTTGTTCTGGGTAAAATTTACTCAGGTACATTATCATCTCAGTTTTTAAAAACTTTATTTTATATTGGAGTATAGCTGATTAACAATGCTGTGATACTTTCATGTGTATAGGAAAGGGACTCAGCCATACATATACATGTATCTATTCTCCCTCAAAACTCCCCTCCCATCCAGGCTGCCACATAACATTGAACCGAGTTCCATGTGCTATACAGTAGGACCTTGTTGGTTAGCCATTTTAAACATAGCAGTGTGTACATGTTGATGCCAAACTCCCTAACTATCCCTCCCTCTCTTCTTCCCCACATGTTAACCATAAATTCATTTCTAAGTCTGTGAATCTCTTTCTGTTTTGTAAATAAGTTCATTTGTATCATTTCTTTTTAGATTCCACATGTAAGCAATGCCCCATATGATATTTCTCCTTCTCTGTCTGATTTACTTCACTTAGTATGGTAATCTATTAGACCATCCATGTTGCTGAAAGTGGCATTATTTCATTATTTTTAATTGGTGAATAATATTCTATTACATACACACACACACACACACACACACACACACACACACACACACACACACAGAATCCTCTGTATCCATTCCTCTGTTGATGACATTTCAGTTGTTTCCCTGTCTTGGCTGTTGTGTACAGTGCTGCAGTGAACAATGAGGTACAGGTATTCTTTCACACCCCCATGGGAAGCTTTACACCAGCAAACTTTTAGATCACATCCAGTGTTGAACATGTCGTCTACCAGTCTGACTGATGACCCACTGTTCTGAGCGTGTCTGAGAAGAAAATGAAGGAATAGACACAGCCAAAGAACTGCATACAACCTTTACATTATTTTGTCTGTGCATTTATCCGTTTATGGTTCTAAGCAGACAAGGTAGAGTGGGAATCAAACATTTATCTTATCTGCTGTCTTATCTGTTCTTAAAAAGTTTATCTAAGCAGAGAAGAGGTAAGAGCCAAGGTTGTATGTTAGAAAGACACAGAACCAAAATTAGACCTTACGCTGAACTGTGGTGTTGGAGATCTTCTCTTGAGTCCCTTGGACTGCAAGGAGATCAAGCCAGTCAATCCTAAATCAGTCCTGAATATTCACTGGAAGGACTGAGGCTAAAGCTGACGCTCCAGTACTTTGGCCACCTGATGCGAAGAACTGAACTGAAAAAAAATGCTAAGAACTGGATAAGATCCTGATGCTGGGAAAGACTGAAGGCAGAAGGACAAGGGGGCAACAGAAGATGAGATGGTTAGCATTACCAATTCAACGGGCAGAGTTTGAGCTAGCTCCAGGGGTTGGTGATGAACAGGGAAGCCTGGCATGCTGCAATCTATGGGGCCGCAAAGAGTTGGACATGACTGAGTGACTGAAATGAACTGTACTGCTTCTACCACAGTCATCTCTGTAACCACCAAGTCCAAGTGCTAGGTCTGCCCATTGCTTATTCTACTTCAGTGTCTCCTCTATACTCTCCTGTTTCCACTTTTGGTCTCCTATAATCTGTTCTCCAGATAACAACCAAAGTGATGTTTTACAAATGTAGAATGAGACCAAAAACCTGCAGTGTTATTCCATAGCTCTTAGGAGGAGAGGTCCTTATAACAGGCTCCAATCCTCTGTGACCCAGCTCTGGCTTCTCCCACCACTCTCCATCACTCTACTTCAACCACACTGGCTTCTTGCATCTCTTTGAACTTGTCAAGCACACTCTTTGGCTTGAGGACCACTTACTTGATGTATTCTCCACCTGAAATGCTTTTCTAGGAGATGGCAGCATGGTTTGCTCTCTGACTTCATTCAGCTGTACTTTCATGTTGCCTCATTAAAGATCTTCCCTTAGCACCCTACTGGGGGAAAAAATGTATATTCAGTTCATATACTCCCCTTATTCTGCATTTTATTTTTCCAGAACACTTACCACTACTTACTTCACATTGTATTGAGTGGTTTTTATTGTCTGCCTCTCCTCACTATATTATAAATTCCAAAATTGCAGGAATGTTCTGTTTTCATCTTTGCTGTATTCAGTATGTAGTGTCTGGTTCATAGTAGATAATCAGTAGATGTTGCATAAATGAATGAAATCCGCATTTTGGTCTCAAGTACTAACTTCCATAGAAATACTCTGTACTACTTCTGTTGCTAAGACTGTGGGTAAAAGTACAATGTAAGTGAAGCTTGTTTTTTGTTTATTTTTCATACTCTTGCTCTATGACTTGTCAATGCCAATAGCTTCTTTGAGTACCTGTATTTTACCATTATGGTTCAGCCTGTTGGCTATCTTTCTTTTTAAAAATATTTTCCTATCACATCTCATTCTTTCCTTATAACTATCCACTTCTAGTTTCCTAGCATAAGATTATGTGCTGCTGACTTCATACAGCTTCCTGAATTTCCAAGGCTCCAGACAAAACATGCAATATTCTTCCAGGCCGTACATAAAATGATATGCTCTTCTTTATGGGTGTTTGGGAAGAGTAGCTCCACACTCCAACTTGCCTGCAAAGCACTTCACAGATGTAGGAGTCTGTGTCATAGAAGAAGATTATAGAGGAAATGTTGGTGTTGTACTCTTGAACTTTGGCAAAGAAACGTTTGAAATTAAAAGGGTGATTGAATACAGAGCTCATCTGTGAACAGATTTCTTTTCCAGAAATAGAGTAATTTCCAATTGTAGATGATACTAAAAGAACTTTGAGATGTTTTGGTTCCACTGGAGAGAGCCAATCCTACTTGAAACCCTCCAGTTTAGATTTATGGGTTGTAAGAGCTACACCAGAATTTTAAGGAGATATATCAGAGAGAGTGACTGTGAAGTATGTCTGACATTACACCATTCCTAGCTTCATTTACCCAGGGAACCTCATTTAATTTTGGGATTCTGCTGAGATACTAGTTTTAAATGTGAGTAGGACTACCAGCTACACGTGTAAACATGCTTCTGGCATCGGTTTCAGTGGTCATGGAGGAGGGCAATATTTTATTAATTTTCCTTGGCTTTTTTAAAAGCTTGGTATCTTCTTTCTTACCCAACAAAAATTAATGATACTTGTTCCTTCCTTGTCATTGATTCTTCAGAAAGTTTGCTATAGTAATTGATTATTATGGCTGCTCTTTTCTCTTGTTTGCTGATCTCCTTCTCTGGAAGCTTCACATTAGTAACAATTGCTTTTTTATTTTTTTTTTTTTGCTAGTGTGTTATTATTATCTTTAGCCATTTTTTAAAGTTTTCTTTTATTATTCCAAGCTTTATACTTTGTTAATATGACAACTTACTTCAGCAGCCAGAATTTACACATCTCCAAAGATATGTTGATATTACAAAATCTTTATAGAGCTGCTCTAAAATGGAAAATTACAATTCTTATTTTCTCTCTCTCTCTTTGCTTCTAGTTACATTGTTTAGAATTCTCAGTGTATGTAAAAGAGTTCATGATCTCCATCTGTATACCATTAATATGCATCTGTGCTTATCTTTGATAGATGTTTATACGTGTGTATCGTTTGTAAAAGTCTGATACATATTTATATTTACAGAGTTTCTGGGTGATAAGGTTTGAGCTCTGTGAGCACATGGTATTGCACAAAACATCTTAGGCACTGAGTCCTTAATGCTGGCTTTTTATTTGGTATTTCTCCCAAACCTTCTATATTATCATCTCTTAGAGACAGAGCAGCCCGCCAAAGACTTAGAGATATATTTAAGATAGCCCTACAGAATTGAACTACCAACTATGGGACAACACAGAGTGTTTATGCATTAAAATGACATCACAAACTAAGAACCAGAAAATGACACTGTGAAGACTGATGGCAGCAAATTTGCTTTTGGCATGAGAATGGATTGTCAATAAATAAATAAATTAATAATTGTACATTTCTGGATTATACATAAGATCCCATGCATCCACTAACTTTCAAGGAAAATCTATTCTTTTAAGTAGTAAATTCTAGTAAAAGCAAATATCAATAGTCTTCAAATTTGCCAAGTTTTTCCCTTGTACAATTTTAATGAAGCAATTTTATTCTGGTGGTAAAATATTCATCTCATTGAAATTCAAAATTAAGTTTTTTATAAAATATTTAAAACTAATTAAACATTTTATTTTGCAAATATGAGTGTGTTAAATATTTGTTGCCAAAATTAAAAATGTAGGAGGACTAATCAGTCCTTCAGCATTCTTAATTTTGGCAACAAATTTTGTTGCTCACATCATAAGAGATAAAGGCAGTTTTGTGACTGTGGTCTACCACTAAGCAGAAGATGCTTTGGGAAAATTAAAGATAACTTGAAGTATACCTTTGAATTTTACATTATAATATCTTATATCAATGTCTGGCATGTGGTTATTATGATGCAGCTGTTCAGTTTAGTCGCTGAGTTGTGTCTGACTCTTTGCGACCCAAAGAACCGCAGCATGCTGCAGGATTCCCTGTCCATCACCAACCCGTGGAGTTTAACCAAACTCATGTCCATTAGTCAGTGATGCCATCCAACCATCTCATCTTCTGTCATCCCCTTCTCCTTATTCCCTCAATCTTTCCCAGCATCAGGGTCTTTTCCAATGAGTCAGTTCTTCACATCAGGTGGCCAAACATCGGAGTTTCAACATCAACATCAGTCCTTCCAATGAACACCCAAGACTGATCTCCTTTACGTAGGACTGGATGGATCTTCTTGCAGTTCAAGGGACTCTCAAGAGTCTTCTGCAACACCACAGTTCAAAAGCATCCATTCTTCTGTGCTCAGCTTTCTTTATAGTCCAATTCTCACATCCACACATGACTACTAGAAAAACCACAGACTTGACAAGATAGACCTTTGTTGACAAAATAATGTCTCTACTTTTTACTTTGCTGTCTAGGTTGGTCATAACTTTCCTTCCAAGGAGTAAGCCTCTTTTAATTTCATGGCTGCAGTCACCNCCCAGGGCTGATCTTTAGAGCAGTCAGAATGGACTGGTTGGATCCCCTTACAGTCCAAAGGCCTCTCAAGAGTCTTCTCCAACACCACAGCTCAAAAGCATCAATTCTTTGGTGCTCAGCTTTCTTCACAGTCCAACTCTCACATCCATACATGACTACTGGAAAAACCATAGCCTTGACTAGACGGACCTTAGTCGGCAAAGTAATGTCTCTGCTTTTGAGTATGCTATCTAGGTTGGTCATAACTTTCCTTCCAAGGAGTAAGCGTCTTTTAATTTCATGGCTGCAGTCACCATCTGCAGTGATTTTGGAGCCCAGAAAAATAAAGTCTGACACTGTTTCCACTGTTTCCCCATCTATTTGCCATGAAGTGATGGGACCAGATGCCATGATCTTTGTTTTCTGAATGTTGAGCTTTAAGCCAACTTTTTCACTCTCCTCTTTCACTTTCATCAAGAGGCTTTTTAGTTCCTCTTCACTTTCTGCCATAAGGGTGGTGTCATCTGCATATCTGAGGTTATTGATATTTCTCCCGGCAATCTTGATTCCAGTTTGTGTTTTTTCCAGCCCAGCGTTTCTCGTGATGTACTCTGCATAGAAGTTAAATAAGCAGGGTGACAGTATACAGCCTTGACACACTCCTTTTCCTATTTGGAACCAGTCTGTTGTTCCATATCCACTTCTAACTGTTGCTTCCTGACCTGCATAAAGTTATAAAACCATAAATCACAGTGGTTTCCTAAATATTCCAGTTTCAAGAGTAATAACCAGTTAAAGAATCAATTTAGGCACAGCCTTTTAATTGAAGTATATATGTTAAATTAAACATAAATACTTTATGCATTTTTTTTTTTAGATTCCCTACAGATGAAAACATAAAAAGAAAATGGGTATTAGCAATGAAAAGACTTGATGTGAATGCTGCAGGCATTTGGGAGCCTAAAAAAGGAGATGTGTTGTGTTCAAGACACTTTAAGAAGACAGATTTTGACAGAAGTGCTCCAAATATTAAACTGAAACCTGGAGTCGTACCTTCTATTTTTGATTCCGTATCTCACTTACAGGTTTGTTTATCAGATGCTGCTTACCATCATTACTCACTTTTTATGGACTATTTAAGAACCTTCACACACTTGCTACCATTTTTTACTGTTTGCTTATTGATTTGAAAACCATTCTCTAAGTTTTTTAGATTTGTAAACTGCTGTGTAAGCTCTTCTAATGAATAGTAAAGAGTGTTTTACCAGTAGCCCCTCAGAAATCTTAATATCTGTACCTTACTAAGGTTTGGTGAAGCAAACTTGAGTTAGTATAGCTCAAGATTTGGGTCTAAAAATTGGAGGAATGTTAGAGTTGAATTGAAGTTCCAAGCTGCTAGTGCGCCTCACACTGGAGCAAAAGTCAAGAGCAGAGCCGCAACAGACAGAAAGTATACTTTGAGAGCCACATACCTTCACATTTAAAACCTAAGTAGAACTAGAAGATAGAAAACCAAAAGATGAGAAGGAAAGAAGAGGTCAAAAAAAATAAATAAATAAATGAAAGGATTGTTTAAGGAAACTCTAGTTGTATTCTGTGGCTTTTCTCAGTGATTTTAGTGCCATGGATGAGCTGCTTCACCCTCAGTATCTCTCTTGACTTCGTATACCTGAACACATGCTCACTTTCAGAAACTCTAGAGATTGACTGATTCCAGTGTGGAAAATTCAGGGAGAGCCTGTGGTTCCCACACCAATAGGAATGAACCTCTATTGAAAGGTATCTCCCTCCTGACAGCTGGAAACAGGAAGTAATTCAGAAGATGTCTACTCCCATAGGGGTCTTGGCCACATTTGCAGATGTTCATATCTCAGTACTTGAGTTATAAAGTGGAAACGACTCAGTTTCTTCCATATTAATAAATGTACAGTATCTTCTGCAATTTGCTCTAAAGGGTTTGTTTCCTATACCATGGTGTCATCTGTAATGTTAAGCAGACCTTAAAAAATATGGACATAATAAGTCAAATAATAAATTATTAACTTCCAAAAGTTATTTCCTAATAACAAGGAAATCACAGAATCCAAAAGTAACACTGTTAACACTCTGTGGATCTTTTCTGTCATTTGTATGTGTATGTTTGTATATAAATACATCTCTATTTATATAGTCCTACAAAATAGGATTATATTGTATATCCTTTTTATTATTTGCTTTGTTCTTCTTTTTAACATTCATACAGTGCTTACTGTGTGCCAGGCACTAATCTAAGCACTTTACATATATTTTGACTCTTTTAGTCCCCCAAACTACCATAAGAGTTAAATAATCTCATTCTCATTTGACCACTTGAGAAAATTTAGACCCAGAAAGCTGGAATACATTCCCCAAGTCACACTGCTGTTAAATGGCAGAGGCTGGATTTAAACCCAGGTATTTTAGCTCCAAAGCTCACTCTTATCTATTATAATATTTTCCATGATGTTAAATATTTTTCTATAACAGTGGCTTTCAAATTTAGTCTACCTAAATATTATCCAGGGAACTTGGCTTAAAATGCAGAATCCTAACCACCTCTCCCAAAAAATTTGATTCAGCAAGTTTGCTTTGGAGTCTAGGATCTGCATTTTCTAATAGGCACCCTGCATGATTGTGTTGCAGCTCAGTGGGTCACATTTTTAAGAGAAACCTATATGGAACATCAATTTTTTTTAACTAAACTTTATACTGAAGTCAGCATACATATAACAAATGCACACATCATAAGTGTATAGACCATTGGACTTTCACAAAGTGAATACACTCATGTAACTCCTCTCAGAGCAAGATGGAGAAAGTTATCAGTGCCCCAGAAGCTTCCCTCATGCTCTTTGCCAGTCCCTACACCCTTGAAAGTACCACTATCCTGACTTTTATCACTGTCAGTTATTGTAAATGGAGTCATATAGTACATACTCTGTTCTGTGGCTGCTTTCACTCAACATTTTGTTCTTATGATTCATCCACATTGCAGCATGTGGTACTAGTCCATGTATTTACTTTGCACTATAATATTCTACTGTATTTATTGTTGTTCAGTGCTAAGTCATGTCTAACTTCATGTGACCTCATGAACTTCAGTGCACCAGGCTTCCCCGTCCTTCACCATTTCCCAGAGTTTGCTCAAACTCATGTCCATTGAGTTGGTGATGCCATCCAGTCATCTCATCTTTTGCGGCTCCCTTCTCCTCCTACCCTCAATCTTTCCCAGCTTCAGGGAAGCTTGTTATTATTTCCAGTGAGTCAGCTCTTCACATCAAGTGGCCAAAGTATTGGAATTTCAGCTTCAGCATCAATCCTTGCAATGAATATTCAGGGTTGATTTCCTTTAGGATTGACTAGTTTGATCTCCTTGCAGTCCAAGAGACTCTCAACAGTCTTCTCTAGCACCACAGTTCAAAAACATCAGTTCTTCAGCACATTGTATAAATAAACTGTAATTTCTATTCTACTGTTGATGAACATTTGGATTTTCACTTTGGAGCTATTATGAATGGTCAACTACAGACATTTTTGTCTATGCCTTTTGATGCACTTAAACGTACACATTTCTACAGAGTATATGTACATTTCTGTTAGAAGCGGAATTGCTGGATGCTAGGATCAGCTTGAGTAGATATCACCATAGTTTTCCAAAGTTTACCAACTTATACCCCCACCATCAGCTTATAAGAGTTCCTATGATTGTGTATCCTTTCTCATATTTAATGATGTCATCTTAACAGTACATTTTTAGTGACCATATAGTGGTTGATCCAATGTATGGGCCATAAATGCTTTATGTAATCAACCCTTACCATTGTATATAGATTATCATCTTTCATTGTTTTAAAAAGCATTAGAATGAACATTACTGTAACTGAATCTATGTCCATATCCTTATTTCCCCAAACTATTCCTGGAAATGAAATAGCTAGACCAAAAATTACACACATTTTTAAGTCTTTTGCTTTTGATACAAGCCTCCCAAAAGCCCATCATAAAGTTTGTATCAGTCTACTGTCCTACTAATAGTTATGCATTAAAGTGTCTGTCCATCCTAATCCTCAGTATAAGCTGTGTTTTTAACCATTGCTGAAATGCTATGCATAGATGACATCTTATTGTTTTAATTTATCTTTGAATATTAGTGCATTTATGCATTATTTCCTGTGTTCATTAGATAGTTTTACTTCTTCTTTTGTGAATAACTTATTCAAGTCTTCTAGTTTTATATTTTTCTAAGCTGTTTTGTAACAATAATAGATTTTGAGGGTATGAATCATTTAACTATGTTGCAGTTACTTTTTGTTCTTTGTCTTTAGTTCTAATTATGGTGTTGGTTTGTTTTGTGTGAAATACATTTTTTTAAGCAGTCCTGTATTTTCTCTTGTGCTCTCTGATTTAAGATTTTATAAATATTTCCCATGTAATTTTCTACTTCCTCATTGTTTTCATTCTTACATGAATTTTCATTATATAGAAATTCATTGTGATTTACTGTACATAAAGGATATAACTTTTTCATAATTAGTTCATTTTTCATGATTTATAGCCTTTCTCCACTTATTTAGAATGCCATTTTTTATCCTGAAGGCTCTTATCTACATGATCTACTCATATTTTTCTTAGAGAATAGTCTTTTGACCTAAGGCTAGAAGCCATATCTCCTGTGCCTCCTGCTTGGCAGGCAGATTCTTTACCACTGAACCATCTGGGAAGCCAAAAGAATAGTACACTATCTTAAATATTGTTACCTTGTAGGATATTTTTAATACCTTGTAGGATATATCTTCCCTCACTATCATTATTTTTTTTTAAGGAAAATTCATGTTTCCAGGTAAACTTCAAAGCTATTTTAGGGTAGTTCCTTTAAAGTAATCTCAGTGAATTTAAACTTTACTAACTTTTAAAAGCAATTTCCATTAAAAATATATATAATAATTTTACTGCAAAAAGTTAAGAAGGTTAAAAGTTTACAAAAGGACAGAGATATCTACAATGATTGATTAACAATTAACTATTCTTAACAGGGGAAAAGAGAAAAGCTTCATTATAGGAAAAACTGCACCCTCAAAGCCCTTCCAGTTACAAACCACAATCACAAGCTTGTTGATGCTTCCTCGTGTGTTGAAGAATTCCAGTCCCAGTTCATTTTTGTAAGTAAAATTACTGGGCTAAAGTTGATATTTTAAAGATGAACATGCCCTCTCCCTTCGGATTAAGCTTTTTAAAATCTTACTGAAAAACTAGGAGTTCAGGTTTTTGAGATTTTTTTTTTTAATATGTGATAACCAAAAGTAATATTGCTTCCAATGGCCATTATAATTTATATATACATATTTAACTCAAAGAATGCTTTCACAAAAATATTTCAACCAATCAGTTCAGTTTAGTCCAGTTGCTCAGTTGTGTCCAACTCTGTGACCCCCATGGACTGCAGCATAGCAATACACCTGTCCATTGCCAACTCCCGGAGCTTGCTCAAACTCATGTCCATCAAGTTAGTGATGCTGTCCATCTGTCTCATCCTCTGTTGTCCCCTTCTCCTCCTGCCTTCAGTCTTTGTCAGCATCAGGGTCTTTTCCAGTGAATCAGTTCTTCGCATCAGATGGCCAAAGTACTGTAGCTTCAGCTTCAACATCAGTCCTTCCAGTGAATATTCAGGACTGATTTCCTTTAGGGTTGACTGGTTTGAGTTCCTTGCAGTCTAAGGGACTCTCAAGAGTCTTCTCCAACACCATGGTTCAAAAGCATCAATTCTTTGGTGCTTAGCTTTCTTTATGGTTCAGCTCTCATATCCGTACATGACTACTGGAAAAACCATAGCTTTGACTAGACGGACCTTTGTTAGCAAGTAGTGTCAACCAATAAAATGCAATAAATAATTCCTCCCTTTAGTTATTGGTATTCTAGGTTTTATGTGGAAATATCTAATTTTAAAAGTAGTTATGTCTTTAGGTTTTCTTGAAGGACTGTCATACACACACAGTATTGAAGCTTGCATTTATTTACTCATCTGATTGCTTTTTCATGTTAGAATCAGGCCTGGAATCCATATCTGTTTTACTATCTTAGTTACTATAGTTTTATAATAATGCTTAAAATCAGGCAGTGTTTATCAGTGTTAAATTTTCCAACTCTGTTCTTTTTCAAAGTTGTTTTGGATAGTCTTGGTCCTTTGAATTTTTATATGAATTTTAGAATCACTTTCATAAATTTCTACAAAATTCCTGCTGGAGTTTTGACTGGGATTCTGTTTAATCTACAGATCCATTTGGGAAGAATTGACATCTTAATAATACTATTTTAAGTCTTCCAGCCCATCACTTCATATATTTAAACTTTTAAGTTTTCTTAGCAGGGTTTTGTCATTTTCAGTGTACAGTCTTTCATTTCTTTTATCAGGTTTACCCCTAAGTATTTGGTATGTTTGGATGCTATTATAAATGGCATTGTTTTAACTACTGTTAGTATATGGAAATAAATTGACCTTTGTATGTGAATCTTGTATCTGTCAAACTTGCTAAACTCACATGTTAATTATCAAAGCTTTTTTGTAAAGGCTGTCAGGTTTTCTACAAAGATAATCATGATGTCTGTCATTAAAAACAGTTTTATTTCTTATTTTCCAATGTAATTACCTTTTATTTCCTTTTCTTGCTTTATAGCACTACCTTGAACCTCCAAGGGTATGCTGAGTAGAAGTACTGAGAACTGATCTTTATGCTTTGCTCCTGATTTTAGGAGGAAGACATCAGTCTTTCACCATTGAAGATATTCATATGATGTTAACTTTGGATTTTTCATAATTGCCCTGTATCAAATTGAGGAAGTACCTTTCTATTTTATTCTTTCAGTCTTAGTGAGATATAATTGACATTCATCACTATATGAGTTTAAAGTGTACAGTAATGATTTAATTTACATTCGTCATGAAGTGATCATCACAGTAAGTTTAGATGAACATCTATCATCTCATATAAGCAAAACTAAGAATTAGAAAAAACTTACAGTGTGTGAGTTGAAAAATACATTGGAGAAAATTAATGGCATGTTTGAAGGCAGGAGGAAAAGGGGACAACAGAGGATGAGATGGTTGGATGGCATCACCGACTCAATGGACATGAGTTTGAGTAAACTTTGGGAGTTGGCAATGGACAGGGAGGCCTGGCATGCTGCAGTCCATGGGTCACAGAGAGTTGGACACAACTGAGTGAACTGAACTGAACTGAATGGCATGTTAGATATTTCAGAAGAAAAGATTAGTTAAGGTAAAGATATAGCAATGGGAACTATCCAGAATGGACTAAAGAGAGAAAAGGGAATATTTACAAAATGAAAAACATGAACAGAGCATCAGTGAGAAGTGGCACAACTTCAGAGAGCCCAATACACATGCAAGTAGACTCTCCAAAGGAAAAGGAATAAAAGTTGAAATAGAAAGGAATATTTGAAGAAATCATGGCCAGAATTTTTCCAGGTTTGATAAAAACTATAAACCCACAGATAAAAAGCTCAGCAATCCCAAGCACAAGAAACATGAAGAAAACTAAACTAGGCTACATCATAATCAAATTATTCAAACCCATTGAAAAAGAAAATTATTATGTCTTGATAAATTAACCCCTTTATTATTAAGAAATGGTCTTTATCTCTGATAATATTCTTTTCTCTGAAATCTACTTTGTCTGATAGTAATATACCCACCATAGTTATCTGTTATTAGTGTTATCCTAGTTGAAACCTTTAGTTTCAACCTAGTTGTGTCTTTTTGTTTTTAAGGTGTGTTTTTTCTTGGTGGCAGGTACTTTTGGGTCTTGATTTTTTTTAATATAACTTGGTTATTTACAATCACTAATCTTTTCTATATATAATTTCTGCCTTTTATTTGGATTAAACTATAATAATAATATCATATTACTTTATATCAAATTATCTAATAGGATATGGTTTGGTTTAAATCTGTCATCATACTTATTTCCTATTCCATTTAGTCTTTGTTCTCATTTTTTTCTTTTTTTGTCTTTTCAATTAAATTTTTTTATAATTCCATCTTATCTCCTTTTTTTGATTCATTCACCATAACTGTTAGTTGCTTTTGGGTCTATAACATCCATGTTTAACTTACCACAGGCTACATGATAAGTGATATTATTCCACTTAGTGTATAGTATACATATCTTACCATAGTATACTTTTATTTCTCTTCTCCAACCTTTTTGCTACAGCTGTCATACATATGCTATGCACCACATATTACTTTGATATTATTTTTGTTTAAGCAGTAAATTATCTTTTAAAAAGATTTAAATAATAAGAAAAAAGGTATATGCTACCCGTGTAGTTGCCACTGCAGGGCTTTTCATTCCTTTGTGTAAATTCATATTTCCATCTGGTATCATTCTGTCTGAAGGACTTGACTTTAATACTCCTTATAGTGCAGCTATGCTGGTGATAAATTCTTTCATCTTTTATAAAATCATTACTTAGTCTTCTAAATAGTCATTATTTAGTCTGGAAAAACTGAACAATCATTATTTAGTCTTCATTTTTGAAAGATATTGACAAATTCTGGGTTGACAGTTTGGGAGTTTGTTGTTAGTTTTTTTAAGATGTTGCTCCACTATATTCTCATATGCATGCTTGCTAATCAAAAATCTACTATCATTCTTATCTTTTTCCTTTGCTAAAAATTTTTCTTTGCCAATGGTTTTAAGTAATTTGATTATACCATAGTTTAGCTTTGCTCATGTTTCTTATGCTTGGGATTTATTGTTTCTTTATCTGTGAGTTTATAGTTTTTATCACACTAGGAAAAATTTCAGTCATGAGTTCTTCAAATATTTCTTTCTTCCTCAACTTTTCTTCCTTTTCCTTTGGGGAGTCTAATTACACGTATATCGGGCTGTCGGAAGTCGTTCCACCTCCCACTCATGCTGTTCATTTTTCTGTGTTTTACATACTCCCTTTTCTCTCTGTAGTCCATTCTGGATAGTTTGATTGCTGTATCTTCACCTTCACCAATCTTCTAAAATTTCTAATATGCCATTAGTTCTCTTTAATATATTTTTCACTTCACACACAGTAATTTTTAATTCCAGGTGTCCTATTTGATTCTTTTTTATGTCTTTCATGTCTCCACTTAATTTTCTAACATATATGATATAGTTTTAATAATTTCATTAATTTCCTTGTCTACTGATTCTAACATTTGCTAGTTCTGGGTTGGTTTCTGTGGACTGGTTTCTCTGTTGTTATGGATCATATTTTCTGCTGTTTTGCGTGCCTGGTAAATTTTGTGTGCCACTTACTGTGGATTTCACTTCACTGGATGCTGGATATTTTTGTGTCCTATATGCTTGAGCGTTGTTGTGAGCTGTAGTTATTTGAAAACAATTTGGTCCTTTCAGGTTTTGCTTTTTTTAGGCAGGGCCAGAACAGTGCTCAGGCTGTTTCTTCTACACCACTGAGGCAAGACTCTTCTGTACACTCTTCTCAGTGCCCCGTGAGTCTGGTCTGGCTGGTGGGAGTAAAATCTGTGAGCTCAGGGTACTCCTGATCTCTGGCCACTCTTTCCTCAGCCTTCAGCAGTTCTCTACACACATACTCTGATCTTACTCAGGGCAATACTTGACAGGAGCTTCTGAAGATCTCTATTGATACTTTGTTCTGTAAACTGTAGCCACCTTGGTCTCCCCAAATACTTTGCACTACCTCCTCAACTCTGACTAACCAGCTCTGCCTAGGTTTCTTCTCCTTGCACTGACGCCTAGAACTCTCAAGGCAGTAAGCTGGGCAGTCATAAGGCTCATCTGTTTCCCACCTCTCTGCAGTCTCTGCTTTCCTTGCCTGATGTCCTTATGTGCAAAACTTTTTTATACCTTTGGCTGTGTGTTGAGGTCTTACTGCATCTTTGTCACCACACATGGGCTTACTCTTCATTGCAGTGCACTGGCCTCACTGAGGTGGCTTCTCTCTGGTTGCAGAACACAGGCTCTAGGGCGCTTGGGCTTCAGTAGTTGCAGCATTCAGACTCAGTAGTTGCAGTTTGCAGGCCCTAGAGTGCAGGCTCAGTGGTTGTGACACATGGGCTTAATTGCTCCACAGCATGTGAAGTCTTCCCAGTCTCCTGCCTTAGCAGGCAGATAGCCTTTTACCACCAGGGAAGTCCTGGGTTTCTTTTGTCAGTCCAGTCTCTTATTTCATCTTGGCTGAAAGCAAAGTCATTTTCACTAATTTTCACAAAGCTGAAAGCAAAGTCATTTTCACTAATTTTAAGTAACAGCTTTTCAAAATTATGTCAGTGGTGTTTTCAAATGAAAAAAGTATACCCAACAAACATACCATAACCAAAATAAGTACTGAGCGCTTAAATTATCTCTTTATAAATCCAAGACCAGAGTCCTCTCTAAATCTATAACACCCAGCCAGAGGACCTGTTTCAGTGCTTTCCTGTCATCCCTTATAAAGTGAAATATTCATCAAATAAAGCAATTCTGTTAAAAGGTTAAAAATGTAAGTTTTTTTGATAGGTAAAACTTAAACTAAGCAGCCCACACTTAGGGACCAAAACTGTTACGGTCATTGTGAGTGTCATGTTTGTTCATAAGCAGATGCCTACCTCCAGGTGAGAAGTGCCTTCCCCTGCATGATTCTGCCCTCCTTGTGTATGCCAGACCTTAGACAAAGATGGGGACTCTAGGCACATGAAATATCCCTGTCCTCTCCCTGTAGTCTTTGAACCTCTTAGTATCACCAACTTAAAAATGTTCTCTAAGCATAGTATTTGAAGAAATAACTGAGGCCTAGTTACAATTTTTTATCTAACTGCTTGTCTGTCTGGTTTAATAACTTGGTGTTTATGTTTTTAGGAACATAGCTACAGTGTGATGGACAGCCCAAAGAAACTTAAGCATAAATTAGATCATGTGATCAGCGAGCTAGAGGATACCAAGAAAAGTCTGCAGAATGTTCTAGACCGAGAAAAACGTTTCCAAAAATCATTGAGGAAGACAATCAGGGAATTAAAGGATGAATGTCTCATCAGTCAAGAAATAGCAAAAAGACTGGAAGCTTTCTGTTGGGACTGGTGCCAGGAGAGCTAGAACAAGACTATATTTCATGAAATAATCTCATGTTATGTTCCACTTAAAATTGGTAAAATTGATATTGGCTTTTAAGGAAATAATTCTCATATACCATCATTAAACAATGTCCATCATTCCATCATTTAGAGTGTCCTTTGGGTCCTCTGCAGCCTGATGCATTAGAGTTATTATCCAAAGGCTTTTTTTTAAGATATGCAAAAATTTTGTGCTAGTTATCATGTTTTGGAGTAACTTGTGAGAGTTATGTTTTTATAGGCCTAAACTATATGGGCTTCCCTGCTGGCTCAGAGGTGAAGAATCTACCGACATTGCAGGAGACCTGCGTTCAGTCCCTGGGTTGGAAAGATCCCCTGGAGAAGGAAATGGCAACCCACTCCAGTATTCTTGCCCAGAAAACTCCACGGACAGAAGAGCCTGGCAGGCTACAGTTCACAGGGTCACAAAGAGTCAGACACTACTGAATGATGAACACTTTGAGACCTAAACTAGTGCCAGGTCACTATTTTAAAATGTTAATAGATCAAGAAAATTCTGTAGGACTAAGGAAATGATTTTAGATCAGCTACGTTAAGCTTTTAGTCGAAAGTGGACACTTCAGCAGCATCAGATTTTTGGCTTCAAAGGAGTATCTTTGCTTATAACACATGTCCATCTAGAATCCAATTCAAGGTGCTTTTATTATCAGTAATACCAAAAGATGTTTTTACAAGGCATCCCATGGTAGTAACCTTGAGAACAACATATGGTGCAGATCTTTTGGCTTTTAAGGTTGTTCAGAGCCAAGTTAAGAAGACCCCTGATGAGGTCTTATTTTTTCAATACAGTACATCATTTCTCCTCACTAGGAGCACTTTGATGTAAACCAGCATCACTTTAACAAATTTTTAAAGAGTATCATAAATCTGATTTTTAAGTTCTTTCATCATAACTGACTTATTTCATCATAAAGGTATATCTTCAAAATCTGAATGCCAGTAGTAACTGGATGCTTTTAATGCTGTTTTGTGTTTTACAGAAAGTAGTAATACTAACATTTTTTAAGTTAAAAAATATAGAAGAAACCATTAAAAATAATGATGTGGCTCTTCTAGTTAAAATAGGAATTAGAAAGAGGGTTATAATATTTTCCTTTAATTAGGAGACAAGATTGCTATCTGAGATTTCATTTAGAGAAATAGATAAGCAACAATTTCAGAATCACCTCTTACTGAATTTACAGAAGAATAAGCTTTAGTTATTTTCTGACTGATCCAAGAGTCAGAAATTTATTTCCTGATTTCTTAGTAAAAACAACTGAAATGAGTCATAAATACTGTGCATTAGAATACAAAGTACTAGCCCCAAAGCAAATGCTACTTTGAAGCATATGTATATACGTAAGCTCCATTCATATGTCTGTGCTATAATAGTTAGAATTTGAATATCAGTTATTTCAGTATGTTAACTAGAACTGCATTTTGTGTTAAAATGTTCATTATAATTTTATTTGTGTTATATTAATATCAGTAAGGATATGGTCGCTTGAATTTTTTATATTCAAGAAATATATAATGCATGTTGTATTTTTATGTAAGATTCCAAACCTTCCCACTAAATGGGATTTTACCCACATTTGAAAGATTAGCATTATGCTAAGAAATCACTGAGGTGCTATCTTTTTACTACCTTTAAAGTGTTCTTTAGCTACCCTTTATTTGAGTTATTTAATTTTGCATTGATGGTGGACACGCTAATGGAAGCTTAGGTATGATCTTAGGTTTCTAAAGTCTGTGGGCAGTGGAGAAAAATAAAAGGATAGATCCAAACACTGCATGTCCAAATTCTAGATCTCTCCTGGCTGCTTAAAATAAATCAAGCCCAGTAGACCTTTCCGAGAGTCAGTTCCCAGTTTCTGCCACTATCATCAGTTACCACAGTCACTTTTATTACTGGTGTTCCGTGTTCACAGTGAACTAAGATTTTGTCTTCTTTTTCATTGGTCTTAATGTCATTGAGAAAGAGTGAACTGTGGGCAAAGTATTGGTATCGTCAAGAATCCAGAGCTGCCCATTTGCCCTTATGGAGAAAGGATTACCAGGAGAAACGAGACATAAGTAGAGTCCTCCCCACCTTCCATCCAGGCAAATGCCTGAACGTGTACATACCTCAGTTCCCTATATAGCTCAGATGTAAAGAATCTGTCTGCAATGCAGGAGACCTGGGTTCAATCCCTGGGTCAGGAAGATCCTCTGGAGAAGGAAATGGCAACCCACTCCAGTATTCTTGCCTGGAGAATCCCATGGACAGAGGAGCCTGGTGGGCTATAGTCCGTGAGATCGTGAAGAGTCAGACACGACTGAACAACTAACACACACACACACACTGTTCCCAGAAATTCCAGCTTAGCCCGAGGACAAGCCGTCCTGTGCAAAACAGAACCAGGCACCCCTCACCCCCATCCAGAGGATCCTTAAGTGGCCAAGGTCAACCTAAGGGTTTCACTTTGCTTTCAAGCTTACAATAGCCTCTGGATCCTGGAACAAACCATTATACCAGTTCAACCTCAGCACCAAATCAGGTACAATGGACTTGATATAGTGTTCTTCTCATATCAAGTTCAAACCTCTGGAAATAGACTTTGGTTGCTAAAAGATAATCACAATTATACCATTGTCATTAGTTTGAGAAAAGATGAAATTATTAATATTTATATATATTTAGTATTAATAAAAAAATAATTGAGGGTAAAGAATCTATTATGTATTTGAAAAATAAAATATTTTTTCTAGTAATGTGCTCTATGTGGTTTTTATACTCTCAGTTGTTCAATAAAATGAGCAGAGAAAAATCAAGAGTATGTATACAGTGGTTTTGCTTTCATTTCGCCTGCATTTTTCCCTCCACCAATAACTCTGCTATCTTTTAGAGTCTGCTAGATTAGGTAACCCAGGTGGCAGGCCTGCTTCCACCACAGTATGCATCTGCCATAGACCCCTTTCAGCCCTCTCCTTTCAGCCTCACTCAAAACTGATAGCCTTCATGTCACCAGTATATATAGGCAAGGGCAGTATTCTTAGATTTGAAATGTGCTACCATCAGAACCTAGAGATGCTTATTAAGCATCGTGCTTCCTTATTCATAGTGGGGGCTTCTCTGGTGGCTCAGACGGTAAAGCGTCTACCTACAATGAGGGAGACCCGGGTTCAATCCCTGGGTTGGAAAGCTCTCCTGGAGAAGGAAATGGCAACCCACCCCAGTATTCTTGCCTGGAAATCCCACGGACTGGAGAATCTGGTAGGCTGTAGTACATGGGATCACAAAGAGTCGGACACGACTGAGAGACTTCACTTCTCTGGTGGTTCCGCTGTTAAGGAATTCACCTGAAATGCAGGAGACCTGGGTTCAATCCTTGGGTTGGGAAGACCTGGAGAAGGGAACAGCCAGTATTCTTCCTTGGAGAATCCCATGGACAGAGGAGCCTGGCAGGCTACAGTCCATGGGGTTGCAAAGAGTCAGATGAGACTGAGCAACTTTCACATTCACATTTCACATTCACAGTGGGAGATAGAAGTTGTACTACTAGTTTTTCTTTTATTCAGAGGGGATGGTCTAGCGTGCCCCTGGTCACTGGACTCTTTCCCCCTCCCACCCCCACCGCCTCAAATTTTCCTTGTGTGGTTGAGTTCAGTCGCTAAATCATGTCTGACTTTTTGCAACCCCGTGGACTGCAGCATGCTGAGCTTCCCTGTCCATCACCAAGTCCCAGAGCTTGCTCAAACTCATGTCCATTGAGTCAGTGATGCCATCCAACCATCTCATCCTCAGCCATCCCCTTCTCCTCCTGCCTTCAATCTTTCCCAGCATCGGGGTCTTTTCCAATGAGTCAGTTCTTAGCATCAGGTGGCCAAAGTATTGGAGCTTNAGTGGTTAATTATTGGACTTCCCTGGTGGTCCAGGGGTTAAGAATTCACCTTCCAATGCAGGGTACATGAGTTCCATCCCTGGTCAGGGAACTAAGACCCCACATGCCGCAACTAGAGAGAAGCCCACAGCTGCAGCGAAGAGCCTGAGGGCCGCAACTAAGACCCAACGCAGCCTAAACAAATGAATAAAATGTTTAAAGTGGCTGGTTCTATAGAGAAGGAAGAAGATTCTTCCTGTAGGGTAGAGAGAGTGGAAAGAGAAAGAAGATGTGGGGAGAAGGAGCGAGAGAAATGAGAGAGAAGGAAAGAACAGGTTTTAACAGCATTCTACAAATTTAAATCAAAACCATGCCATTTCTGAAAAAACTAGTAGCTGCTTGTTACCATTACCCTCATCATCTCCTGGAGACATTGGCGAATGTTAGACACAAGTCTTAAAGTATTACCATTTCCTGTAATTCCTGAATATTTCAAAGAACTCTCTCAAACTCCTGCCAGCTTAACTACTGCCGTTAATAGAAACCATTGTCTGGGTAAGTATGATGACAAGATTTTAATTAGCTTGCCTATGACTAGCCACCTAGCAGAAACCTAAAGAAAATCCCCATCATTCCCTGTTGGGAACCTTCCCATTCAGCTTTCCAACTGCCTCAATACCTCAGAAAATTAAAAAACAGGACTTCAAAGCACTGCTGTGTGAGAGGTATTGCACACGCTCACAAGTCACAGTTTTCATAAATCCTCATGTTCTGCCTTTTCTTAGTTTTGTTTCAGATATCCAGGTCCTAGAAGAAACATTTGTCTGAAACAGAAAGTTATTATTTTTCAAGAGTAATTATAGTTAATATTTACATAGCCCCAATTTCCACTGAAAGTGTTTAAATGGCATTAATTCATTTAAACTCCCAACAACCCCATGAGGTAGGCACTATTACTCCTCTCATTTTATAGAGGAGGAAATTAAAGCTGGGTAACTTGCCCCTTGGTTTTACACCTTGTATCATGATACATATTCTCCTCAGTTCTGCAAAGAGACACATTGTTATCAATATCAATCTACAACCCAGAGATTTCAATTCACTAAATACTGAATTGCTCATTGAAAACACATAAAGGCCAGACTTCACTCATTTCATTCAGGAGCTCAAACTGGGGCAGTTTGAGGTTGAAGGATAAAATTTGTACGCACCCTGTATCTGAAGCTGGGGAAAACCTATAGTGACTCATCACCGCAATCTGGATCTGTCTGATGCTGCTGCCAGGCATAAACAGGGCGGCTGAGCACACAGGATGAGGTCACCTGACTGCATTCTTAGCCAAGACACTCAGGTATCCACAGCTTCCACCTACGGGGAAGTCTGTCTAGTCACCTGGTTTCTCTCAGCTCTCAGGAAGAATGCATGGAATGATAAAAAGAATCATTTTAATTTCTTCAAATGCCTTACCTTACCCAACCACTGGGATTTCTTTGGAAGGAATGATGCAAAAGCTGAAACTCCAGTACTTTGGCCACCTCATGTGAAGAGTTGACTCATTGGAAAAGACTTTGATGCTGGGAGGGATTGGGGGCAGGAGCAGGGGATGACAGAGGATGAGATGGCTGGATGGCATCACTGACTGGATGGACGCGAGTCTGAGTGAACTCCGGGAGTTGGCGATGGACAGGGAGGCCTGGCGTGCTGCGATTCATGGGGTCGCAAAGAGTCGGACACGACTGAGCAACTGAACTGAACTGAACTGAACCCAACCACTGGAACTGACATAGTTTTCTACTCCCTGTCTATTTCTGTAGTTTGTAAGCAAATACAAGAATATAAAAACTAATAGCTCTTCTTTCCATTTAACAAGCAACACTAGACTAGAATCTTTATTCTCTATGTGATTTGCTACCATAATGACGGTGCTGGAATCNAACCACTGGAACTGACATAGTTTTCTACTCCCTGTCTATTTCTGTAGTTTGTAAGCAAATACAAGAATATAAAAACTAATAGCTCTTCTTTCCATTTAACAAGCAACACTAGACTAGAATCTTTATTCTCTATGTGATTTGCTACCATAATGACGGTGCTGGAATCAGTCTTACCACACCGCACGCAGCGCACTGGGTATAGCCTCAGGCATAGCTGGATCAGGGGATCAAATGATGTCAGAATCTGCTTATCTCTCCAATCGGTTTTATTGAGCAGACTCTCTCTTTGTATAGGTATGTCTCTCCCCAACTTCAATCCAAAGGCAAAATTTATGTACCTCTTTTCCAGTCACTTATACAAAAGTTCCAGGATTGGTTTTGACTGGGCCTCAGTTGATTTGGCTTGAGTCAGATGCCCAACCCTAAACCAATTTCTGTGGCCATACAAAAGCAACGTGATTTGCAAGTGTAGGATACAGACAACCCTGAAGCCAGGGAACTTAGGCTAATCAGGAGGACGGGGACAGATGTTGGGCAGGGCAAGCAAAAGGTAACAGCAGTGGAACTCAGAGCAGTGTTGTCTCTGTGAGGTGTGATAGTGGGGATACGGCTTCAGAGTGGAGGTTTTAGTGAATCTTCTCATGTACTTTGTCTACCAGGATAAAGCAGGAAGGTGTAGGAGTATTTTTGTCCTTATGATAGTGATAGGTAAAGATGCCTTTAAATGCACAATTTGGTTAACTGGGAAACATACAGAATCATTTCATCATTCTATTTGACCTAGAAATTAGATTCTGTTTCTGATCTTGTGACAGACTGGTTCTCCAACTCATCGTGGGCCAGATTCACTCACATTCATTCATGTATTCTTGCAAGCCAGAAGAATCCACTAAGAGTCTGCCACGTAGGAAGCACTGGGGTCACCCTGAAATCAGTGGTACCCTAGAAGGGGAATCTCCAAAAGAGCATCCAACCCCCTCTCTCCCTATCAGCTGGCATTCCTCCCACCAGCCCTGCAAAGTAGATCCATGGGGCTTTGACATCATAAACCCAAATACACCCTTCACCCAGCTTAAATCATTATTAAACATGGACAGTCTTCTTCATCTATACTCCCACTCCCCAGCCTTTGATTATTTTGAAGTAAATCCCAGACAACATATAACCTGTAAATATTTCAGCATCTCTGAATCCATCTGTATCTTTTTTGTTAAAATCATTTATCACCATCGTATTTACAATAATTATTTAATATCATCAAATATCCAGTCAGTGTTTACATTTCCCCAGTTGTATTTTCTTTAACAATTTATTTGAAGCAGGACCCAAATACGATCCAAATGTTGTAATTGTTCATGTGTCTTAAATCTCTTTTAATCTGTAAGTTCTCCCTCTACCTCTTTTTATTTATTTAAGCCTTGAAAAAAAATTATGTCAACAACTTCTGTCCTACACTGCATGCCTGAATTTTCAGGATACTTTCACAGAGCCTTTATAACAATAAGCTGACAACCAGGGGGTCAGAATCCACCTAGAACAGCGATTAGAGCATGAATTCTAGAGCCAAACTGCCTATGTTTATATCAAGGCTCTGCGACTTAATAGTCACATGAATTGACCTCTCTGTGCCTCAATTTTCTCATCTTTAAGTGGGGTTCACAGTAGTACCTTCCTCACTGGGTTATTTCGATAATTAAATGGCTTGATGTATGCACAATAATTAGAACAGTGATACACAAAACACAGCAAATGATATATTATACAGATGAAACTGAGTCAGTCAAGCTGACAGGTCCAAGGTCTCACAGCTAACGGGTGGCAAGGCAGAGACTAGCACCCCTGCTTTATTTCACTGGTTTGATAGTGTTTCAGACCATTGGTAAATGAGAGCTCTCATGTGGTGGGCATCACTCCACCCATGGCCAGGATGTTACTGCCTTTCTGTTGTTAAATCACTGGGATGACTTTAGGAAACTTCTCCAGGTCTCATCTCAGTCTCCAGATCTGCAAAGCGGTGGCGTTGGACATATGTCTCTAGTGCCTGCAATCCCCTTCAGGAGAAATTCCAGCAGAAGACGCCTTAGCAAGCCTAGCAGGAGAGTCATACAGTCTGCTCCACGTTGGCGCCAACCACAGCACCCCATAGATTCCCGGAGGGAGTGTGTACCTCAGTGCTCCTGACACAACACGCTGATCCACCCCCAGGCCTCCAGTAAATGAGCCTCGCAGAGCTAGCCGCTACTCCCGCAGCCTGACTCAGGGGGCAGGCCGGTACCCATCACTCTCCGCAGGTTATCCGGAATCCTGACTCACAGCAGCCCTGATGGCAGCTTCCCGGCTTATTCACACGGCCAGGTAAGGGGAAAGCCTCCCCCAGACAGCTTCAGCGGTTTCTGCAGCAGGAAACCAGCCTCACTGGACGTCTGTCGCGCCTTTGGTTGTCTAAGGCCTGGCAGCAAAACAGGGACTTCATCCCATCAGGACTGCGGAGGTGAGTGAAGCTAGGTGCTGCTGATCATACTCAGGCAGTCGTGCTGGGGTCCTTGAGCGTGTGATAGGCAGCTCTGCAGAGCGCCCCTCAAAGCCACAGATGGACATCCAGCAGTTCTCAACTTGTACAGTCTGAACAACAACATGCAAATAAAGACCAGCAGTAAAGATATGTTACAGGGACTTCCCGGTTGGTCCAGCTGCTAAAACTCCCCACTCCCAGTGCAGGCCACCTGGGTTAGATTCCTGGTCAGGGAACTAGTTCCCACAGGCTGCAACTAAGATCCAATGTAAGGCTTCCCTGGTAGCTCTCTGAGAAAAAGAATCCACCTACTAATGAAGGAGACACAGGTTTGATCCCTGGTCCTGGAAGATCCCACATACGATGGAGCAACTAAGCCCATGTGCCACAACGCCTGTGCTCTAGAGCTTGGGAACCACAGATTCTGGAGCCTGGGCACTCTAGAGCCTGTGGTTGCCAATAAGAGAAGCCACTGCGATGAGAAAGTGGCACAGCATAACTAGAGAGTAGGCCCCTACAGCTAGAGAAAAGCCCACAGGCAGGAAGGAAGACCTGGCACAGCCAAAAATAAATAATTTTTTTAAAAGACCCCACTTAGCCAAATAAATAAATAACAAAAGTTATTTTTTTTATTTTTTAGTTTGTTTTACTTTTACAATACTGTATTCATTTTGCTATATACACTCGTGGCTGATGCATGTTAATAAAAGGTTTTTTTTTAAGATATGTTACGATTTTCTGTCACACAAAAATTCGATGAGGGACTTCCCAGGCAGTCCAGTGGTTAAGATGCCCTGCTTCCAAGGCAGGAGGCATGGGTTCCATCCTTGGTCAGAGAACTAAAATCCTGCATGCTGCTCACTACAGCCAAAAAAAAAGAGAACTGAATGAAACCTTAAACATTTTTGTTCCTTTTGAAGTTTTATTTCTTTACTTCATAAACTTCAGGACAACAAATGCAAAACAGAAAAAAAAATTCTATTACCATTTTGCTTTTGTTACTTATTTTCATCAATATTTCAAATGAAAGGTCATCAGAAATCCAATACAAAAAGAAAGAGGAGCAGAAGAAATAATACAAATGTCCATCATACAAAATGTTTGGCCAAATAGTTCGCAGTAAATCCATAAAACACAACACTGGCAGTAGTTACAGAGAGTATGTGGATCTAATTTTATTGGCATGGCAATGTGATTCTAATACAGAATACAAAGTATTAATAGCATACGTAATACACACCCATTGGTATAAAGTTATGGGTGTCTTTGCTTTGCAGCTCCCAGTGCTTTTTTTATCTTAACACTCAAACCCTTCTTGTCATTCCTTAATTAATATTTAACATCCCTGCCAGACTAGACACTCCATGAGAGCAGGAACTCCATCTTTAACTCGAGCACCTATACCAGCCCTAGACGTAGCACAGGACATGTGGTCAACAGAACCAAACCGTGGAATCTCAAGGCACTACGCTTGTCCCTGCTTCCTTTCCAAATTGCTGACACATCGTTGACTTGACCATCTATTTCTAGAATTTGTGCCTAGGATTATCATCAAGTCTGTGGAATTTGCCATCTTCTAGCTGGTGAGTGTTTGCATTCTTACTCACGTTGGTTCTCAGTTTGCACAGTCTCCCTCATTAGATTGCCAGCCTTTTGAAGCCAGGGCCTGTGTTCTGTTTTGTTCTTTCTGCAATGGCCAGGAAAATGTTCTGCTCAACCATTAGGTCTTTGAGAGATCAAATGAGTTGGCAAGTATAAGCTCCTAAGAGAACAAAGAATTGAAGTCACTTTAATTTAGCTGCAACTACAACAACATCCTTTCTCTTTTTTTCACTTTTGTGTTTTTATACTTGTTCAGTTCAGTTCAGTTAAGCTCAGTCATGTGACTGAGTCTTAGTGACCCCATGAATCACAGCACGCCTGGCCTCCCTGTCCATCACCAACTCCCGGAGTCACTCAAACTCATGTCCTTCAAGTTGGTGATGCCATCCAGCCATCTTATCCTCTGTCATCCCCTTCTCCTCCTGCCCCCAATCCCTCCCAGCATCAGAATCTTTTCCAATGACTCAACTCTTCGCATGAGGTGGCCAAAATATTGGAATTTCAGCTTCAGCATCAGTCCCTACAATGAACACCAAGGACTGATCTCCTTTAGGATGGACTGGTTGGATCTCCTTGCAGTCCAAGGAACTCTCAATAGTCTTCTCCAACACCACAATTCAAAAGCATCAATTCTTTAGTGCTCAGCTTTCTTCACAGTCCAACTCTCAAATCCATACATAACCGCTGGAAAAACCATAACCTTGACTAGATGGACCTTTGTTGGCAAAGTAATGTCTCTGCTTTTGAATATGCTATCTAGGTTGGTCATAACTTTCCTTCCAAGGAGTAAGCGTCTTTTAATTTCATGGCTGCAGTCACCATCTTCAGTGATTCTGAAGCCCAAAAAAATAAAGTCTGACACTGTTTCCACTGTTTCCCCATCTACTTCCCATGAAGTGATGGAACCAGATGCCATGATCTTCATTTTCTGAATGTTGAGCTTTAAGCCAACTTTTTCACTCTCCTCTTTCACTTTCATCAAGAGGCTCTTTAGTTCTTCTTCACTTTCAGATGTGTATAAGAGACAGATTTATAATAGCCAAGACATAGAAGCAACCTAGATGCCCATNTTCAAAAGCATCAATTCTTTAGTGCTCAGCTTTCTTCACAGTCCAACTCTCAAATCCATACATAACCGCTGGAAAAACCATAACCTTGACTAGATGGACCTTTGTTGGCAAAGTAATGTCTCTGCTTTTGAATATGCTATCTAGGTTGGTCATAACTTTCCTTCCAAGGAGTAAGTGTCTTTTAATTTCATGGCTGCAGTCACCATCTTCAGTGATTCTGAAGCCCAAAAAAATAAAGTCTGACACTGTTTCCACTGTTTCCCCATCTACTTCCCATGAAGTGATGGAACCAGATGCCATGATCTTCATTTTCTGAATGTTGAGCTTTAAGCCAACTTTTTTACTCTCCTCTTTCACTTTCATCAAGAGGCTTTTGAGTTCCTCTTCACTTTCTGCCATAAGGGTGGTGTCATCTGCATATCTGAGGTTATTGGTATTTCTCCCAGCAATCTTGATTCCAGCTTGTGCTTCTTCTAGCCCCACGTTTCTCAGGATATATTCTGCATAGAAGTTAAATAAGCAGAGTGATAATATACAGCCTTGATGTACTCCTTTTCCTGTTTGGAACCAGTCTGTTGTTCCATGTCCAGTTCTAACTGATGCTTTCTGACCTGCACATAGGTTTCTCAAGAGGCAGGTCAGGTGGTCTGGTATTCCCATCTCTTTCAGAATTTTCCACCATTTATTGTGATCCACACAGTCAAAGGCTTTGGCATAGTCAATAAAGCAGAAATAGATGTTTTTCTGGAACTCGCTTGCTTTCTCAATGATCCAGCGCATGTTGGCAATTTGATCTCTGGTTCCTCTGCTTTTTCTAAATTCAGCTTGAACATCTGGAAGTTCACTGTTCACATACTGCTGAAGCCTGGCTTGCAGAATTTTGAGGGTTACTTTACTAGCGTGTGAGATGAGTGTAATTGTGCAGTAGTTTGAGCATTCTTTGGCATTGCCTTTCTTTGGGATTGGAATGAAAACTGACCTTTTCCAGTCCTGTGGCCACTGCTTACACCTTTTATTTAATATTCATTTGCAGGGCCAGTGTGGGCAGGAAGAGGGGAGACAGGCTTTGGATTCACACCAACTTAAAAGTCTCAACTCTGCCACCCCTCAGTGGTGCAACTTTGGATACATTGCTTGAGTACTTCTCTGGGCCTTGGTTTCCTTGTAGGTAAAATGAAGATGATAATATTTGCCTTGCGGATTATGGACATTCAGTTATACAATGCAAGCTACATGCTTAGCACAGTGCCTGACACATAATAGATGCTCAATAAACGTTATCAATATCTATATTGACACAGTAGAAGATGTTCTCTTAGCCAGTTCAGCAGCTTAAAGGAAGCTTCCAGTCTTTATACAGAGCAGTCTGGTGGGTGCCCATAGCATGTTGAACATTTGAAACCAGAAGCTTCTCTGTAGCGCTTTCATGTACATCTGCTCCAACTACCTGAGTTGTTTTGGTCTCCAACCTGTTCTGAGTTGTTTGTTCTCAAATCTCTTTATGCCAGCTGAACTTGTCCTTGTAATTAAGTGATTTTAAACTAATTAATTTATTTATTTGGGACGGGCTGGGGAGGGTGGTGGCAGGGGGTTCAGGATGGGGGACACAGGTACACCCATGGCTGATTCATGTCAATGTATGGCAAAAACCACCACAATAGTGTTAAGCAATTAGCCTCCAATTAAAAACAACTCCCCTTTTTGTGCCAGGCACTGTGGTTGGAGCTCTGTGTCCATTACCTCTTTTATTCATCACAGCAATCTTCAGAGGGAAATACTACAAGCCCCATTTTACCCCTGAGGCTTCAAGTCACCCACCTAGTAAGAAAAGAAATCAGGGCTAGAGCCAGTTTTTCCTGACTCTGAAGTCCATACCTTTTTTTAACCTTTATTTTATTTAAGTATAGTTTATTTGTGACTCAATTATATACCTATATACATCATTTTTCATATTCTTTTCCATTATGGTTTATCATGGGATATTGAACATAGTTCCCTGTGCTACACAGTAGGACCTTGTTGTTAATCCATTCTATATATAAATTTGTATCTGCTAATCCCAAACTCCCAATCCATCTCTCCCCCAAGGCCCCACATCCCCTTGGGAACCGCAGATGTGTTCTGTGTGTTTCTGAGTCTGTTCTGTTTCATAGGTAAGCTCATTTGTGCCATATTTTAGATTCCACGTGGATTTCATACGATATTTGTCTTTCTGACTTACTTAGTATGATCATCACTAGGTCCAGGGTCCATGATTTTAATCACTTGTGACCATCCCCTCCCATTCCTCCAGTAGCTGACAAGAAACAAACTGGGCATCTTTGGGGCAATTTGATGAATCAAAGCGAGTCNGTAAGCTCATTTGTGCCATATTTTAGATTCCACGTGGATTTCATACGATATTTGTCTTTCTGACTTACTTAGTATGATCATCACTAGGTCCAGGGTCCATGATTTTAATCACTTGTGACCATCCCCTCCCATTCCTCCAGTAGCTGACAAGAAACAAACTGGGCATCTTTGGGGCAATTTGATGAATCAAAGGGAGTCCTGAAAGGATAACTCACTAAGTTAATCTCCCAAAATGTTCATATCAGTTTAGACAACGATCATGACGGTTACTAGGGAAGACAGTTTTTCAACTGCTGCTCTTGCCTCCTGAACCAGAGCAGAAAAGACATAATCCCTCATCTGAAACCTGTGAACAGCCTCGTCAAACTGCTTCAGTCCCTAAGCCTTTGGATAACGCCCTCCCCATCCTGTTTGGCTTTGTGAGGTAAGCTATATGGAAGGAAAGAGTGTGGGATGTTTCTTGGACAGATCCTTTCTCTTGCTGAGGAGACCTATGCACACAGGTAAAGAGAAGACACCAAGAAAAAAAGATTTGAAGGAATTGAAAGTATAGCGAGGTTGTGACTGTCCACAATCCAACTCCAGTCAAGGGTGGATAGATGATGTTTGGCCGTCATTATAAGAGGCTCTGGTTGATAAATACTGCCTGGTATTTCCTTGCTGACTTCTTACCCTCACACCACAGGCCCTGATGGCTGTGGTCCATTATGCAAACACAACTCCCTGAATCAAGCTGTGGGTGACTCACCCACCCCCTTTAAAGCCACGTTGGGTTCTAGGCAGTGACTGCTCAGGGCAGAAGCCATGGCTCACAGACCCTGCTTCTCCTACTGGCTGTTGGTCTGCTGGTTGGTGGTAACTGTGGCAGAAGGTAAGGGTTTTGCTTTTATTCTCCTGTGGGCCCACTAATTAATAAGCTGTGTAAAAAGAGTGAATTTGGCTCCATGATTATACATATCCATGAATTGGAAATATTTACGTCAGCTTCCATCAGCCTATGTGGTTAAAGAGAAAGACACTGAATTTTTATCATTGGAAGATGTTGGTCTGAGTCTCAGTCCTAGCTATGTGACTCTAGATGCACTTAAGTGCTCTGAAATGCATTTCCTCTTGTGTAAAGTGACAGCGTGAATGACACCCATTTTTATGGGGGATGTTAGGACCAAATGAGCTATCCTGCAAGAAAAGCTCTTCAAGCTTCAAGCACTATATGAATACTAGTTATTATCATTGTGGAGCTAACAATACCCCCCATAAATTACAGCCATGTCCACCTCTTTGATTTCCCAATAGTGTGCTAATTTGCACATGGTGGGTGTTCAGTTTCTGTTTGTTAATGCTTTAATCACTTCTAGTCAGTTGTGTCCTGGTGCTGCAGAGGTGAGCCTCGACTTCTTGCTTTGAGATTCTATGAGATTCAATTTCTCCACTGCTCCTTTCTCTTTCCTTTTCCCCCACTACAAAATTTCCAGGTGGCCTGAGCCAGAGAACTGGTTTGCAAACCCTGGGGACAGGCAAGAAAAGGAGGAGAGCCCCATGAGTCATACCGAGCCCTCCACGCCTTTCCTGTGGCCCTGGAACTTTGCAGGGGTGCAGGCAGACCCTAGTAGACCCTAGTAGACCCTAGTCATCCCCCAACCAGTTCGCTGCGCCCATGCACCACAGCTCATAACAGAGTGGAGAGGAGCAGGGCCATTGGAGCTGGTGGTTTTAGAAAGTGAACCACTCTTCAGGAAACCCTATAAACATGTAGATAAATAAGTTATAATGAAATTAGAGGCTTATTCACTTTTTCTTAAGCACTGCTAAAATGTGGCTTCTGTTTTGGGCTCCCTCTTCCCCACTGTCCCTCAGACTGGCCTCAAAGTCCTTCAAATGCAGCTTCACTCTCTCCAGGCAGCCCTGGTTCCAGGTCATCACTTGCTTATACCTGTCCTGGCTCTGCCAGACAGGATCGCGTGTGGGTCCCCGAACTCATGAAGTCCTCTCTCATCTCCATGGCAGCAGCTGTGGCTAGCCCCTCCCCTGCCTTCACCTGTTCAGTACAACCCTGCTTCATATGATGCCATTTAGTGTCACTATGGTGCTACCTTCACAACAGTTTTCTTAAGATTTGTAGTTTTAAAATTGCAAACTCCCTCTATCTGCCATTTTTTAATTCTTACAGCAATTCGCACATCGCCCACGGTACTTACTGCATTATGCTCTGTATTCTAGATCCATGTGTTTGTAGCATCTCCCCATAGGCCCTGTTTCTTCATCTCTGCCTTTGCCGCGGCTCCTAACACAGTAACCTGTACACTGTTGAGTCGACTAGACTCACAGCATAGGATTGAAAGAGGCCTGTGTGAACTTGTGTGAAGTGGGCTCCAAAGTCTTTATCTGTAAAATTAGGGACTTGACCAAAATAGTTAGTCATTCTGTGAGTCTATGAAGTGAATTAAGTTGCAGTTATTGTGAACAAGTTAATCACAGAGGTTATATTTCTTTTTGGTTCGCCTCTGAAGGCACCTGAGAATGTATAAAAGAAGAACTGCATACTTATACCTCAAGTATAAAGCTTACTTCTCTTAAAAATCAGGGTAGCTCACTACAAAACAGCTATTGTCTGCCCAAACAACCACAGACTACACGTAATTATATTTTCTAAAAGAGGTCATCTCATCCTTACTTTTTTTTTAAAGTACTAGTTGGTGTACTATGAATTTCATGTCTAGACTATAATAAACCCACTTAAAATTGATGTCCAAACTCCAGCAATATTTTGGCTTGATTGTTTTATTATCCTCTAATTTTGAGTGTAAATTTTTTTTTGCAAATTTTATGGGTTTGGCAGGACTTCCTTGGCAGTCCAGTGGTAAGACTCCACATTTCCACTGCAGGACACATAGATTTGATTTCTGGCCTGGGAAATAAGATCCCACATGCCACGTAACCAAAAAAAAATTTTTTTTTAATTTTTTTTCTGAGACTAGAATGAAAGATTCACTTAGACTTGCAAAAATCTACAGAAATGAACTCAACATTCATTAATACAATCCACACCTGCCTGCCTGGCCGCTCATTCAACTCATCTGTTATATACTGGGCATAAGTACTCACACTAAGCGAAGGACTGTTTATAGCAGAGACCAATAGGGGCTTCCTGGATAGTACAGTTGGTAAAGAATTCTCCTGCAATGTGGGAGACCTTGTTTTGATTCCTGGGTTGGGAAGATCTGCAGGAGAATAGAAAGGCTACCCATTCCAGTATTCTTGGGCTCCCCTTGTGACTCAGCTGGTAAAGAATCCGCCTGCAATGTGGGAGACCTGGGTTTGATCCCTGGGTTGGGAAGATCCCCAGGAGAAGGGAAAGAATACCCACTCATGTATTTTGGTCTGGAGATTTCCATGAACTGTATAGTCCATGGGGTCACAAAGAGTCAGACACACTGAGANCCCGTGATCAGTTATACTCCATAGTTATTATAAAATATTGGCTAGGACTTCCTTGGTGGTTCAGTGGTTAAGAATCTGCTTGCCTGGACTTCCCTGGTGATCCAGTGGTTAAGAATCCACCCTGCAATTCAGGGGACACAAGGTCAATCCCTGGTCAGAGCACTAAGATCCCACATGCCATGGAGCAAGGATCCTGCATGATGCAGTGAAGATCCTGCGTGCCGCAGCTGAGACCCTATGCAGCCATAGTTTAAAAAAAAAAGAATCTGCTTGCTGATGAAGGGCACACGAGTTTGATCCCTGCTCCAGGAAGATTCCACATGCTGCAGAGCAACTAAGCCCATGAGCCGCAACTACTGAGTCTGAGCACCCTAGAGCCCAGGCTCTGCAACAAGCAAAGCCCCTCTCACCACAGCTAGAGAAAGTGGGCATGCAGTAACAAAGACCCAGAGCAGCCAAAAAATGAATAAATACTTTTTTTTTTTAATTGGCTCTATTCCCCATGTTGTACAATGGATCCTTTTAGCTTATTTTATACCTAATAGCTTGTGCCTCCTGCTTCCCTATGCCTGTACAACCTTTTCTCCCTTCCCTCTCCCCACTGGTAACCACTAGTTTATTGTCTATATCTGTGAATCTTTTTGCTATAGTCACTGGTTTGTTGTCTTTTTAAAATTCCACATGTCAGTGATATAAAACAGTATTTGTCTTTCTCTGTTTCACTGACTTCACTTCACATACTACCCTCCAAGTTCAACAATGTTGCTACAAATGGTAAATTTTCATTCTTTTTTGAGGGGCTGAATATATATGTACTGGGGGCTTCCCAGGTGGTGCTAGAGGTAAAGAACTCACCTGCCAATGCAGGTAGACTTAAGAGATGCAGGTTCAACCCCTGGGTCAGGAAGATCCCCTGGAGGAGGGCACAGCACTCCACTCCAGTATTCCTGCCTGGAGAATCCCGTGGACAGAGGAGCCTGCTGGGCTACGGTCCATCGGGTCACAAAGAGTCAGGAAGGAAGCGACTTAGCACGTACGTATATACCACATCTTCTTTATCCTTCATCTGTTGCTGGACACTTAGGTTGCTTTCATGTTTTGGCAACTGAAAATAATGCTGCTATGAACATTAAGGTGCATGTATTTTTTTCATGTGTTTTTGGTTTGCTTTTTCCCCCCAGATACATACCCAAGAGTGGAATTGCCAGCGTATGGTGGTTCTATTTTTAGATTTTTGAGAACCCTCCATACCGTTTTCCGTAGCGGCTGCACCAATTTACATTTCCAACAGCAGTTTACAAGTGCTCCCTTTTCTCCACATCCTTAGCAGTGCCAGTGCAGACTAATTCTCCAATTTCCATTCGTTGTAAGCAACAGCTTACATTTGGCTATTTGTAAATAACACTTTGAAACTGTATTTCCAATTCATTCCAAAGATGTTCAACACCCTTTTGGGATTAGCATTCTTCAAAGTGGGCTGATCTGCCTTCCTGCCACTCTGCCTTTACCCTTCTGCCCACCTTTCATTGTTGTGAGGCAAATTTACTTTCATAATTTTCCAAATTATTTTCTTTTACTCAGGCTTCTCAGTGAAATCCACAGCTCCTCCTCCCCACAGGAATGCTCCCACCAGCATAGCTCTCCTCCAGCCACTGCTTTGTCTCACTGATCTCTGAGTCACCAGCCACTTGCTGACATTAGGGGAGAACCTGACCCAATCAGAGATAAAGTCCACATACCTTGGTTCTCTTCGGCTCCCTCTATGCTTCCTAGAGCTCCTTGTGCTCAGCTGCTAAGTCGTGTCCGACTCTTTATGACCCCATGGACTGAAGCACACCAGGCTTCCCTGGCCTCCACTATCTCCTGGAGTTTGCTCAGGTTCATGTCCATTTAGTCAGTGGTGCTATCTAACTGTCTCATTCTCTGCTGCCCTCTTCTCTGTTTGCCAAATCAAATAGACTAAGCAATCCTTAACACTGGGCCCTTAGAAACAAGGAAAGAAGACCGCTTATTGCATGGACAGAAGGGCAAATAATATCCCTCAGGTGAAATTCATCACAGGTTTTAGCACTTTTCCCCTTAGGATGAAAATCGCTTACAGTGAATGGGGTTTTACTGCCACCTCCTGGATGATGCTTGGCAGCACTGGGCAGCCCTGGGCGGAGCCAAAGGAGTGGGGGTCACCATAGCGAAATGGATGTAAGGTCAACTACAAAAACTCCTGAACTCAGAACTTTCACAACTCTCCTTAAATAACTTCCAGCCATCCAGGCAGAACTGACTTCTTCATTCCCTTGCCCTAAAAGGGAAATGTGCCTCTCTCTCATCAACTTATTTTCTCCCAAGACTCAACAGAAGAAAAGGGATCTGAGATCTGACCACCTTACCTGGGATGACAAGTATAACTAAACATAGGCAGAACACACGATGACATAAAGCAAGATCCTCTATGACCCTCCTCCTAGAGTAACAGAAATAAAAACAAAAGTAAACAGGCGGGACCTGATTCAACTTACAAGCTTTTGCACTATAAGCAACTATACGCGAGGTGAAAAGACAGCCCTCGGAATGGGAGAAAATAACAGCAAACGAAACAACTGACAAAGGATTAACTTCCAAAATATACCAGCAGCTCATACAGCTCCATACCAGAAAAACAAACAACCCAATCAAAAAGTGGGGAAAAGACCTAAACAGACATTTCTCCGAAGAAGACATACAGATGGCTAACAAACACATGAAAAGATGCTCAACATCGCTCATTATTAGAGAAATGCAAGTCAAAACGACAATGAGATATCACCTCACACCGGTCAGAATCGCCATCATCAAAATGTCTACAAACAACAAATGCTGGAGAGGGTGTGGAGAGAAGGGAATGCTCTTGCACTGTTGGTGGGAATGTAAATTGATACAACCACTATGGAAGATGGTATGGAGATTCCTTAAAAATTAGGAATAAAAACACCATATGACCCAGCAATCCCACTTCTAGGCATAGAAGGAAACCTGAAGAAACCAGGGTTGAAAAAGACACATGTATCCCATTGTTCATTGCAACACTATGTACACAGCTAGAACATGGAAGCAACCTAGATGCCCGTCGACAGATGAATGGATAAAGAAGTTGTGGTACATATACACAATGGAATATTACTCAGCCCTAAAAATAAATGCATTTGAGTCAGTTCTGATGAGGTGGATGAACCTAGAACCTACTATACAGAGTGAAGTAAGTCAGAGAGAGAAAGATACATATCATATTCTAATGCACATATACAGAATCTAGAAAAATGGTTCTGAAGAATTTTTTTACAGGGCAGCAGTGGAGAAACAGACACAGAGAATAGACTTATGGACATGGGAGAGGGGAGGAGAGGGTGAGATGACAAGAGTAACATGGAAACTTATATTCAGTTCAGTTCAGTTCAGTTATTACCATATGTAAAATAGATAGTCAACAGGAATTTGCTATATGGCTCAGGAAACTCAAACAGGGGCTCTTTATCAACCTAAAGGGGTGAGATGGGGAAGAATGTGGGAGGNGGGAGGAGAGGGTGAGATGACAAGAGTAACATGGAAACTTATATTCAGTTCAGTTCAGTTCAGTTATTACCATATGTAAAATAGATAGTCAACAGGAATTTGCTATATGGCTCAGGAAACTCAAACAGGGGCTCTTTATCAACCTAAAGGGGTGAGATGGGGAAGAATGTGGGAGGAAGGTTCAAAAGGGAAGGGATATGTGTATACCAATGGCTGATTCATGTTGAGGTTTGAAAAACAACAAAATTCTGTAAATCAATTATCCTTCAATAAAAAAATAAATTAAAAAAATACATTCTCCAGGCTGCATTGCATTTCCCAGTTTAAAATAATTTTTGATCTAAAATATACTTTGTACCAAACTATGTTATCTGAATCTGTTGTCTGCCTTTGTTTTCAGGAGGTGGGAAACATACCTACAAAGGAAAATCTCCAATAGTAGAGCTGAAATCTGCTTCCGTTTTTTTTAAGACCTTTAATATCGTTCATTAACTAAAGCATAGTAACTCCAATACTTTGGCCACCTGATGCAAAGAGCTCTCTCATTTGAAAAGACTCTGATGCTGGGAAAGATTGAAGGCAGGAGGAGAAGGGGACACCAGAGGATGAGATGGTTGGATGGCATCATCAACTCAATGGACATGAGTTTGAGTAAACTCTGGGAGCTGGTGATGGACAGGGAGGCCTGGTGTGCTGTGGTCCTTGGGGTCACGAAGAGTCGGACACGACTGAGGGACTGAATTAAACTGAAGTAAACTTTCACCCAGTTTGGTCCCCATGGTAAATTTTTTAAGACTTACTCATTTATTTTATTTTTTTTTTACTCATTTATTTTTATTTTTGTCTGTGCTGTGTCTTCATATAGAGTGAGGGCTTCCTCTACTTGCAGTGAGCAGGGGCTACTCTTCACTGTGAAGCATGGGCTTCTCATTGCAGTGGCTTGTCTTCTTGCGGAGCACAAGCTCTGGGCACATGGGCTCTAGAGCACAGGCTCAGTAGTTGTGATACATGGGCTTAGCTGCTCCAAGGCATGTGGGATCTTCCCAGTTCAGTCCACTTCAGTCACTCAGTCATGTCCAACTCTGCGACCCCATGGACTGCAGCACGCCAGGCCTCCCTGTCCATCACCAATTCGCGAGCTTACCCAAACTCGTGTCTATTGACTCTGTGATGCCGTCCAACCATCTCATCCTCTGTCGTCCACTTCTCCTCCTGTCTTCAATTTTTCCCAGCATCAGGGTCTTTACAAATGAGTCAGTTCTTTGCATGAGGTAGCCAAAGTATTGGAGTTTCAGCTTCAGCATCAGTACTTCCAATGAACACTCAGTACTGATCTCCTTTAGGATGGACTGGTTGGATCTCCTTGCAGTCCAAGGGACTGTCAAAAGTCTTCTCCAACACCACAGTTCAAAAGCATCCATTTTTCAGTGCTCAGCTTTCCTTATAATCCAACTCTCACGTCCATACATGACCACTGGAAAAACAGCTTTGACTAAATGGATCTTTGTTGGCAAAGTAATGTCTCTGCTTTTTAATACGCTGTCTAGGTTGGTCATAACTTTCCTTCCAAGGAGTAAGCGTCTTTTAATTTCATGGCTTCAGTCACAACCTTCACTGATTTTGGAGCCCAAGAAAATAAAATCTGTCACTGTTTCCACTGTTTCCCCATCTATTCACCATGAAGTGATGGGAACAGATGCCATGATCTTAGTTTTCTGAATGTTGAGCTTTAGGCCAACTTTTTCACTCTCCTCTTTCACTTTCATCAAAGGGCTCTTCAGTTCTTCACTTTCTGCCATAAGGATGGTGTCATCTGCATACCTGAGGTTATTGATATTTCTGCCAGCAATCTTGATTCCAGCTTGTGCTTCATCTAGCCCAGCATTTCTCATGACATACTTTGAATATAAGTTAAATAAGCCTTGACATACTCCTTTCTCGATTTGGAACCAGTCTGTTGTTCCATGTCTAGTTCTAACTGTTGCTTCTTGACCTGCATACAGATTTCTCAAGAGGCAGGTCAGGTGGTCTGGTATTCCCATCTCTTTCAGAATTTTCCACAGTTTGTTGTGATCCACACAGTCAAAGGCTTTGGCATAGTCAATAAAGCAGAAGTAGATGTTTTTCTGGAACTCTCTTGCTTTTTCCATGATCCANATTCCCATCTCTTTCAGAATTTTCCACAGTTTATTGTGATCCACACAGTCAAAGGCTTTGGCATAGTCAATAAAGCAGAAATAGATGTTTTTCTGGAACTCTCTTGCTTTTTCCATGATCCAGCAGATGTTGGCAATTTGATCTCTGGTTCCTCTGCCTTTTCTAAAACCAGCTTGAACATCTGGAAGTTCATGGTTCACATATTGTTGAAGCCTAGTTTGTAGAGTTTTGAGCATTACTTTACTAGCGTGTGAGATGAGTGCAATTGTGTGGTAGTTTGAGCATTCTTTGGCATTGCCTTTCTTTGGGATTGGAATGAAAACTGACTTTTTCCAGTCCTGTGGCCACTGCTGAGTTTTCCAAATTTGCTAGCATATTGAGTGCAGCACTTTCATAGCATCATCTTTTAGGATTTGAAATAGTTCAACTGGAATTCCATCACCTCCACTAGCTTTGTTCATAGTGATGCTTTCTAAGGCCCACTTGACTTCACATTCTAGGCACTTGCATCAGCAGGCAGATTCTTAACCACTGGACCACCAGGGAAGCCCCGTGGAAACTATTAGTAGTATTTTCTAATATGGTCCAGTTATGGAGAAGTATGCTCTCATACACTGTTGGTGGGAATGTAAATTGGCATAGCATTTCTGGAGGACAGTATGTCAGAACTGGTCAAAACCTAAGAGGAAGCAGACCTTTTGCAGTTTCAAAATGTCCCTGGTGAGTACTGTGGCTGTTTCTCCAGCATCCATTCCTTGTTTGCCTCCCAGCTGGGTGGAAACCAGGTGGTCATTAACCTAGACAAATCAGTATAATCCTGTTTCCTTTTGCTCTTTCATTAATTCAAAGAAATTTAACAGAGACCCAAGCCAAGCAGTACACACCATTCCCCTGGCTACAATGTTTGATTCAAGGTGAGCAGTATCCAAATCAGATTTAATTAATGTGAAGTTTTGTTTATGGCAAGAGAAACATGCTTCCTCCTCTGGAAATGGATGAGGTTACTTGTAGCTCCAGGAGTCTAAGCTCCAAAAGTTTATATTATCTAAACAAAAAAATATACATTTTTTATTGATTCCAGATCTAACTAATCATGTTGTTGTTCAGTTGCTCAGTTATGTCCGATTCTTTATGACTCCATGAACTGAAGCAAGCCAGGCTTCCCTGTCCACTATCTCCCAGAGTCTGCTCAAACTCATGTCCTTTGAGTTGGTGATGCCATCCAACCCTCTCATCCTCTGTCACCGCCTTCTTGTCCTGCCCTCAATCTTTCCCAGCATCAGGGTCTTTTCCAATGAGTTGGTTCTTCACATCAGGTGGCCAAAATATTGGAGCTTCAGCTTCAGCATCAGTTCTTCCAATGACTATTCAGGGTTAATTTCTTTAAGGATTGACTGGTTTGATCTCCTTGCTGTCCAAGGGACTCTCAAGAGTCTTCTCAACAAACACCCATGGCTCTATCATTTATGAATTGAGTGACACAATCAATTTCTTAAGCTTTTGAAGCCTATACTTTGCCTGTAAACCATGACTAACATTCCCACCTTCATAGGGCTACTGTTACTATTGTCAGATAAAAATCACAGAGCTAGATGGTTTGGAACAGAAAGAGGTTATAAAAAAAAGATGTGGTTCCCAAGCTTTAATGACACAGAAATGTTGGCGGTGGCAGCAACACTGGGTATTGATCTTGCCTATCTGTGTGCTTTCAGAATCTGGCCCTGACTCTCCTGGAGGGTCTAGAAGTAATTCAATAAACATCTTTTCTATTTGAAAAATATATAGTGAAGGAGACAGACAGGTAGGTATGTATGTAAGCAAATGGACTGATGATNGCAGCAACACTGGGTATTGATCTTGCCTATCTGTGTGCTTTCAGAATCTGGCCCTGACTCTCCTGGAGGGTCTAGAAGTAATTCAATAAACATCTTTTCTATTTGAAAAATATATAGTGAAGGAGACAGACAGGTAAGTATGTATGTAAGCAAATGGACTGATGATCAAAGGAAGGAGACTAAACATAGGTTTGACAGGGACAGGGTAAAGGGACAATATAAGTGATTAGTTAATCCCACTAGGGGAGTGTAAGTAGAAAAAATATGGAAAATCCCTGTAATGATAGCTCAAGAAAGCAAGTTTGCCTAACCATAAAACCAAGCAGGCTTTCTTAGCAACCAAACCATGCAACATAAACACAAGACATGCCCAAAGCAGTAAAACAAGGGTGGCATGAGGCCCACCACTTGCCCAGTGAACTCAGTAAGTTAATGATCCCTAGGACATGCTCTCTGCACACATAAGAAACAACAATAATTTGTAGACCTAGATGAACCACGTAAGGACAAGAAAATTCCCCTGCTCAACCTGGAGGAGGAACTGATGATAGAAGCACGATGTCTAGTTAAGAGAGACAAGGAATTTCTTCTCCCTCTCCCCACTTTTCCTTTCACTGTAAAACTGCAGCCTAGTAAGTTCTCGGTATGCAGCATTTCTGGCCCACCCACTTGTAAGCCTCAGAAGCGTCCTATTGCAATAAATCACCTCTTATCTACCACTTCTCTCTCACTGAATTCTTTTTTGCACTAAGACATAAAGGACTATAGTACCAGAACTCGTCAGAACCCCTGAAACAACACCAGTTTCGGGTTCAGGAGAGAAGTAACCAGTGGAGACACTGTTGTGGGACAGAAGGATTGTTTTCAATTCAAGCAGCAGTTAATGGAGGTCGTTTTCCAAATTTAGAGGCATGTGTGTGTTCAGCAGCTTCAGTCATGTCCAACTCTTTGCAACCCTAAGGACTGTAACCCTCCAACTTCCTCTGTCTGTGGAATTCTCCAGACAAGAATACTGGAGCGGGTTGCCATTCCCTCTTGTAGGGGCTCTTCTGACCTAGGGATCAAACCTATGTCTCCTATGTCTCTTGCATTGACAGGTGGATTCTTTACCACTGAGCCACTGGGGAAGCTCTAGAAGCATGGAGATAGCTAAATGGAGATAAACTGATACAAAAACCTGTTCTCTTGACTGACTGGAGATCCTACTCTACTGTAGGGAGAAGACAACATGCTGAATTGAAATATTTTGGTTTCACTTCCCTGACTCCTCATTTAATTCATGTTAACCAATAACACAGTTTCCAAAATTTGGCTAGAACCTTCCTCACTTCTACAGGAGATGATCCTCCACACCAAAGTAGAACAAGAA
>SJYA01001198.1:324355-341162 GCA_006410615.1 Neotragus moschatus
CTAATGTAGGAGACTTGGGTTCTATCCCTGGGTCAAGAAGATCCCCTGGAGAAGGAAATGGCAACTCACTCCAGTATTCTTGTCTGGGAAATCCCATGGACAGAGGAGCCTGGAAGGCTACAGCCCACGGGGTGGCCAAAGAGTCAGAGACCACTTGGTGACTAAACAACAACATGGTAATTACACTTTCAAGTTACTTCATGTCTGAAGCTACAAAGAGAGAAAATAAGACCTTTTAAAACGTAATGTGAGAACACACTTTTTCATTCACATGGAGGAGTGCTAAGGGTCCGTAAAGAAAGTGAAGTCACTCAGTCGTGTCCAACTCTTTGTGACCCTGTGGACTGTAGCCTACCAGGCTCCTCTGTCCATGGGATTTTCCAGGCAATAGTACTGGAGTGGGTTGCCATTTCCTTCTCCAGGGGATCTTCCCAAAACAGGGATTGAACCTTCAGACACTTTACAGTCTGAGCCACCAGGGAAGTTGCTAAAACACAACGCAAAACAATGGGGAAAAAATCCATTTAGTCCAATTTTCTAGGAACAGCCTTAAAACCTGAAAAGCAGTGATGCTGAGGTCTCTAATTCCTGCCAGTGGTTCAGTTATAGGAAGCAGGGCTTAGAAAACAAGTCAAGCACATTTTCCCATCTAGCGTAACACATAATTTACTATAGAATCAGCCTTGTAGCAAAACTACAGTGAAGGAACCAATGATGAGAGAGTCACAAGAGAAAATGCGTCTTCTGTGTCCCCATTTCTATAGGATGTTAGCTATGCTAACCAAGCAAGGTATTCTCAATCAAAAGAACCAGGTTCTAAGATTGAGTTTGTCACAGTTTTTACCAGGTCATCTTTACAAGACAAGTAAAGGACAAGACAGGACCAGGCTGCTTGTATCACTGACTGTACAAGAAAATTAACTTGCTACCCCTGTTTCCTAAGTTTTGAAAAGAAAATTAAAGGATTATTTCAAACTTATTTGTTAAAACTATACAGTGCCACATGCATTATTCATGGTCTCAAATAAAAATCAAGCAAAAACCATATATGGAGCTCAGTAAGATATAATATTTATTAATTTTAAAACATACATACACACAGCAAGCCCATTTCCCCCACCAGTACATACATATATTTCCTATTAGTAATTGGCTTAATCATATCCTTGTAGGTGAGAAAAAGTTAAAGTAACCTCAGACTGAAAAGGGGGATTATTTTGGTTCAGTATCTATGGCCCCAATTTGCAAATCTTTTTCAAGTCGTTCTGCAAGTTCTAACCAGATAAGATCCTCAAGTCTCAACCTGGACTTACAGTGAATCAGTTTCAGTTCCTTAACTCTGAAGTTCACAATATGTTTTAATAAACAAAAAAAAAAAAGCCCAAAAGCAAATATAGAAATGAGAAGGTTATTGATCTTAGATCCTTAGACACTGAGATGATATTTTCACACTAATCTATAAATCAAAATAACATAGAAATAAACTAGAGAAACACTTGGCTGTTTAAGTAACATCTGCTTTTCATGCTATAGAGTCTCTTGGCAATATTTTTCAAAGTAAAAATAAAATAATATTTTAATGTGAAGCCAATTAGTACTTATACACAAATTTTGTTCAACACGTTAGTCATAACAATCTAGTCAAATACCTGGTCAGAGGTTAAAGATTGAACTTCAGAATCAAGACCAAATTTTAGTTGAACCACGGATACACTCCACATTGGAGCCTCTTATTTTGCCTCCTCTGGAATGTTCTACTCTTTTGAAGCCCAAGTGTCTAAGGTCAGAATTTCAATATTAAGCTCCTTAGAGTAATAGAGAAAAGTGCTAGTTTTTAAATTTGGGAGTTAAGTTCTGGCCAATGCCTTTTGGAAAAAAAAACAACATGTTAATTGGTTAAGGCAAAAAAAAAAAAAGTGTCCACACAAATTCTGGTCCCCTTAACAACCATTCTTTAAATGCAGAGCATGACTTACAACCCAGAAACTGAAAACCTCAGTCCAATTGGTTTAACATTACCACCTAAGTTTGGACCAGTGCACTAGAAAAGATGTATGGGGAAGGTAAATGATTTTGCACCTTGATAAAAAGTTTTGGGGAAGGCCTAATTGTTTGAGGAAACAAGGAGAGAGGAACATCTCTAGGTTCTGTCTAATGTCACCTTCAAACTACCAGTGGGACAAGAGTGAAGTCCTAACAGTGGACATTCCCTCCCTAAAGCATTTCCAACTGGAGAGTTTCATAGACACTGGCCCAGAAAAGAGTAATCAGCCTGAGTCGACTGGTATAATGCAGTTTCAGCCCTCAAACTCTGTATGGTTACCTCTTTTTTTTTCAAATGAGAAGCACAGTACTCAGCTCCAAGGTAAACTTAACAAAATTCTTCTTCACCACTCATTTCAATCACGTTCCTACACACAGGAACATTAGCACTAGAATCTTACAAAACAGAGGACTAGCCAATGCCAGAACCACACTAAGTTATTAGAAATAAAGGTTTCTTTGCAAAATTTGCTTTAGTGTGGTTCTTAGAAGATCAGCAGAGAGGCCAAATTCCCACAATAACACTGATCAAACATTAACAATAATCACAGAAACCAAAGATACATTTCTGTCCATAGAGAGTAGTTACTTTTCTCCTTAAAGCATAGAAACAAGCAAGATTTTTAAATGTTTTATAAGTAAGTTTGACTAAAGGAAACAAGATCTCTTTTTGATCTTTTTTTTTTCCATTTTCTTCAACTGATCCTAGTTTTGATCATCTACCTCCACTGAACTCACTTCCAAATAAATGTACACATTTATACAGATAACACACAAGATTCAATGCATAAATAACAAAACCATTTAAATGCTCCTCTCTCTCTTTTTTTACTCACTTTAAATACACAATCTACTAATAGTAAGTACACATTCATATAATAAGAACCCTATCACTATTCTTTCATTTGATGTATCTTGAAATAGCATCAACAGACTTGAAAGGTGAGGGGATAACAGTTATTCAATCTTCCTGTGAAACACATGGATGACGTCTTTCCTTCTGCTGCAAGGCCTTTCTCAGAAAATGCAGGCAGTTCAGAAGTCAATGCTCAAAGCCATGAATCTCTGCTTCTAGAATTCTGTCACATAAGAATGTTATCTCAGGTACCATAGCAGCATCTAAAAGCAAAGGGGGATATACGCCACCCAATAGTTTATATAAATTCCTTCTAGAAATTGATTTCTACCTCTCTTGTTTTCTTACCCTGTATATATTGATAGTCTTGGTAGGTATTACATGGTCTAAGAAAACCATGCATATGAAAAACAAGATTTTAAAGACAGTCTTCAGGATAATTACTCAGCAAAACTATCATGTGTAGCAATCCACTTTTATATAAATGACTAATTTTGACAAAACATCCAAGTTTTAAGAGAGCTTGAAGTTTACACAGTATGTACAATGAATGCATTGCAATGACTTCCAGTAGGGCCTTGAAAGGACTTCTAAAAATGAGCAATTAAAATTTAAAATTTGTTCACGTCACAGTAAATTCACATTTGGTGTCACAGACATTCAACATACTTTGTGGAGGTTGAAAGATTAATTCCAACAACACAGTTATGCGAATGTGGGATTTTATTACCAATACATTTCACAGAGAAATGAGATACTCAATTTTGAATGACTTGTGTGAGCTCACATAGAAAATTATCACCCCCAAAAGGTCTGGTTTGGAGGGGGAGAAGGTTTTAGCATTAAAAAGTTCTATTTAAAAGAAAAGCAATCACTGGGTTTAGTGCTGATACCTCTTTATAAGGAAAAAGATTATCTAGCAGTCATTTACTCTTTCTTGTTTTACAAGCCCAAAGGGCATATGACTGATAAGAGAGATAAGTCCATATCCTCTTGGAGCACTTGTCACCCTAAGTTCACATTACTATATCCAATAAAATACAGCAGATTAGTTTAAAAGCAGGAGATGTAAACTCTATGAAAAAGGATTTCATCCCAGAGACAAATGCTACTCCTGTTTTTTTAAGTGGTACAATTCTTTGTCTATCAGGAGTTCCCACAGAGCCAAACACGGAAGAATATTTTGGCTGAGAATCTGTAGCTTTAGCAAGCTATCAACACAAAACATTTCCCATGAAGGGTAACACAGCTCCAAGTGTGAGAAGTCAGACCTACCAGTTCAGAATCGACAGGACACTCAGTGCTGGTGTTCCACGGGAGGCAAATCAGCCTCTGAATCATCTGACAGGGGAGATTTTGATACCTAGAAGTTAATAATTGAGCATAATGGATTCTCAGTAATTGCCAAAGTCCTGCTTCCCCCAAATCCCAGTTCTTGTTCAAACATCAGATGATCAGGGTTAACTATTCATATGGATACCTCAAGCTGCTTATACAGAAAAAGATGAAGTAAGGGCTTCATCTTACTCTTTTACCTCGTTGTTGATATATATGCTAAATGATACTTCTGATGTGCCAGGGCAGTGTAAAACTGCTGTAACCCATGTTTACTACCTATCAACAAAATAAACAAATCAGAAAAGTTTGGAAAAAAATACAAAAAAAAAAAAAAAACTGAGGATGAAGGACAAGAGTCAAAACTTGGAGATACAGCCCTTTGTGTGGGAGTAAGTTTCCAGTTTTGTTTTTTTCACCACTGTGACTTTGCCCAAAGGGCAAGCCCTGCTATCAGAGTAGTGAGGAAATGCAAGATAGATCAGTAGAAATTACTCAATCTGAAAAACAGAGCAAAAGATTGAAGAAGGTGAAAAGCCTCAGGAACCTGTAAAACAACAACTACAAAAACAATCTACCAAAAGGTCTACCATATAAGTCATTGGAATTTCATAAAGAGAAAAGAAAGAAATTATGGCAGGAAAAAACATTTGAAGAAATAATGACCAAAACTTGCCAAATTTGGTAACAGAGATCAGTTTGCCGATTCAAGAAGCTCAGCAAATTTCAGAAGGATACACTCAAAGAGAACTATGCCCAAACATAAGATACTCAAGCTAATGAACACAAAAGACAAAGATTAGATTTTGAAAACAGCTAGAGAAAAATGAAACACTACATATAGAGGAACAATTCAAATACCTGATAATTTCCCACCAGAAACTGTAGTGACTAGAAGACAGAGACATAATTACCTTTATAGTGCTGAGAGAAAAAAATTATTTTTAAAAAATCTACCAACTCGTGCTCTATATCCAATGAAAATATATTTCAAGAAAGAAGGGAAAATAATAATGTCATTCCCAAATGAAAGAAAAGTAAGAGTTTGTCATTATTATACCTGTTCAGTAAAAAGCATTACAGGAGGTTTTCCAGACAGAAGGAAAATAATATCAGAAATTAAAACTGTCATCTTTAAGAAAGAAGGAAGAACAACATTAAAAGTCAGTAGCTAGGTAAACATAGAAAATTACTCCTTTTTGCATAAACTGCTTAAAATACTTATGATTATTTTAGCAAAAAGATAACATAGTGTGGTGAGGCTTTCTATGTATGTGAATGAAATACATATGCTAACTCTAATATAAAGTTCAGGTGTGGAGAAGAGAAATAGGTCTTGAAAGATTCTATATTTTATAAATGATACAATACTTATTCTAAGTAGACTACGAAAAATTAGTTACATACACTGTAATCCCTAGAGAATTCATTAAAAAAATAATGCAGAGATTATCACCAAAGAGCCAGTACTAAAAANTTCTATGTATGTGAATGAAATACATATGCTAACTCTAATATAAAGTTCAGGTGTGGAGAAGAGAAATAGGTCTTGAAAGATTCTATATTTTATAAATGATACAATACTTATTCTAAGTAGACTACGAAAAATTAGTTACATACACTGTAATCCCTAGAGAATTCATTAAAAAAATAATGCAGAGATTATCACCAAAGAGCCAGTACTAAAAATACTTAAATACAAAATAAGACTGGAAAGGGAAAACAGAGGAACAGAAAACAACGAATAAAAAGATAGTGCTAGATCCAAACACTTGAATAATCACATTACTGTTAATTGGCCTAAATATTCAGTGGTAGGAAGGATTCTAAAGATATTCCCCTGAGATATCTGTCCCTGGTTAGTCAATTGAACTACAATGGCACCCCACTCCAACATTCTTGGCTGGAAAATCCTATGGATGGAGGAGCCTGGTGGGCCACAGTCCATGGGGTCCCTAAAAGTTGGACACGACTGAGCAACTTCACTTTCACTTTTCACTTTCATGCATTGGAGAAGGAAATGGCAACCCACTCCAGTGTTCTTGCCTGGAGAATCCCAGGGACGGGAGAGCCTGGTGGGCTGCCGCCTGTGGGGTCGCACAGAGTCGGACACGACTGAAGTGACTTAGCAGTAGCAGTAGCTGCTTCTGTGAAAGAACTTTGCACATTAAATTAATTTAGCAATTCAGCTGACCCTCAGAGAGATTATCCCAGTGGGCCCAAGGAATCACATGTGCCCTTAAAAGCGGAAGAATGTCAGAGAGGTGAGGCAGATGAGTTAAGAGTGAGTCAAAGGAGTAAGAAAGTTTCGACCACAGTTGCTGGCTTTGAGGGCTGTGGAATTAGGCCATGAGCCATGTGAACGGCCTCTAGAAGCCGAGAACAACCCCTCAGGTGTCAGTCAGAAAGGAAATGGGACATCAGCCCCACAACCACATGGAACTAGATGCTGCCAACTACTTGAATGAGCCTGGAAACAGATTCCCCCCTAGAGCCTCCAGAGAGAAACGCAGCCCTGCTGACATCTTAATTTCAGCCTATGAGACTCTTAAGGAGACCAGCAGCCATACCTTGACTTCTGACCTATGGAAATTGTGAAGTTGAACAAGTGGAGATTGTTTTAAATTGGTAGTAACTTGTTAGAAGAAATAGAAAACAAACAGACATTCCAATTAAAAGAATCAGAATTGACTGAATGGATACTAATGCTGTTGGCAAAAGAAACACTTTAAACATAAAAACCAGGTAAGCTGAAAGTAAATGAAAGTATTGATAGAAAGATACCCTATGGAGAAAAATAACTGTAAGCATGCTGGAGTGAAGGCTTCCCAGGTGGCACTAGTGGTAGAGAGCCCACCTGCCAGTGCAGCAGATACGAGACGTGGGTTTGATCCCTGGGTCAGGACGATCCCCTGCAGGAGGGCACAGCAACCCACTCCAGCATTCTTGCTTGGAGAATCCCATGGACAGAAGAGCCTGGCGGGCTACAGTCCACAGGGCTGCACAGAGTCAGACATGACTGAAGTAACTTAGCATGCACGCAGGCTGAAGTGACTATTTTAATCTCAAATAAAATAGACTTTGAGGCACAGAGCACCAAGAGAGATAAAGTGAGACACTTCAAAATAATAAAAGGGACAATATATCAGAAAGACAAAACAAGTATAAATGTGTCTGTACCTAATAAAACAGATTTTTTTTTAATGTATGAAGCAAAAATAAACAGAAAAATAGACAATGCCACAATCATAGTGAAAGATCTATCAAGATCTTTCAGGAACTGAAGGAACCAAACAAACAAATCATCAAGAATATACAATGTTTGAACACTATCAACCTTAATCAAAGTTCACACTTATAAAAACACTACATCCAACTAATTATACACATTATTTTTAAGAGTACAAGGTTTATTGACCAAGACAGACCATGTACTGGGCCATAAAACACATCTCCATGCATCTAAAAACATCGAAATCATACAGGGTATATTCTCTGACCACATGGAATTAAATTATAAATTAATAATAAAGTATCTAAAGAATACCCAAGTATCTATTAAACAACACATTCATAAATAATTATTCGGTTAAAGAAGAAATTACAAGGGAAATTTTTTAAATGTTTGACAAGAATGATAATGAAAATATAACACATGGAAATTTGTAGGATGAAGCAAACAGTGCTTAGAGGAAAATATTTGAAGTTATGTCTGTAAATATAAGATGTGTAAGCACGGGGTGGGGTGAGGGAGTGGAGACAGAGTCCATGGATTAAGCAATACTTCACTTACAAAATCTATCTTACAGATTGTTCCAGAAGGTATGTAATAGACTTTTATGAATGTGAAAATGTTATGTAGTTCAGTGCATTGATGGATACCATAAAGTTAGGGTGCAAGGCAGGTCACAGCCTCAGAAGGCAGCCCTTGGCTTTCAGTCTCCAGTTGTGCCTCTTTCCACCCAGATTTTCCACACATAAATTCACGTTATATTGGTGTTAATCTGTGCTTTTTCAATACATCTACTTTCTCTTCCATTGTATTTTAAATACAAACGGAAACTGAACAAATAACCTGAGAGGAAAAATGCAGAACCAGTTTACATATATAAAATGATTAGTTCAGAATGAGAAAGTAAAATATTGAAGAAGGGGAAAGGCAGCCAAAGCTTTTCTTCCATCGCATGCAACTAGATTGAGCTATGTTGACCCAAAAAGTGCTTTGAACAATAATGTGCTCTCAAAGCTCAAGTAGGAAATTTTGCCTTTAAAATCTGCTTTACGTTTAAGTTTAGAAATATACAAAGAATTTCCCGTAACACTGTAGTTCCTAAAAATAAAATCTGTGGCCGTGCTTCATCTTCACACAATAGGAATTTGTTTAGCTTTAATGATGTTGCTCCCGAAATGGCTGGCAAGGGATAAGCCAAAAAGCAACAGCTGTCTATAAATGTTTTTCTCAGAATCACTCGGTAACTGCCTCTGTAATTTGTTATCCTCAGCAACAGCATTCCCCTTGTTTGCAGAGTTGTACAAATTATTTCAGGAGTAACAGTAGGAAAAAGTACCCACATAGAAGAAGAGGGTACGTATAGGGGCTGTCTGTGAAATGGAGATACTNGCTGTCTATAAATGTTTTTCTCAGAATCACTCGGTAACTGCCTCTGTAATTTGTTATCCTCAGCAACAGCATTCCCCTTGTTTGCAGAGTTGTACAAATTATTTCAGGAGTAACAGTAGGAAAAAGTACCCACATAGAAGAAGAGGGTACGTATAGGGGCTGTCTGTGAAATGGAGATACTTAAACAATCGGGATGGAGAAAGCCAAAATAAAAGTTGCATCAAGCAGAAGTGAAAACTTGTTTGAGGAAGAAAAGTGGGGAAAAAAAAGAAGTAAAGGGAAAAATTCAGTGATACATGTCTCAAGTTTGTAGTTAGTTATGGATGGCTCAAGAGATTAAAAAGTTTGCCAGCTTTCTTAGGGATATGACTGTTGTTGATATGAAAGTAGCAGAAACAAATATTGTGCAGAGATAAGAGAAGTTATAGAAAAAGACTATATGGAATAGAAAATCTCTAGCATGAACCTAGAGGGGTGGGATGGGGTGAGAGGGAGGTTCAAGAGGGAGGGGACATATATGTACCTGTGGCTGATTCACGTTGATGTATGGCAGAAACCCACACAATACTGTGAAGCAAGTATCTTTCAATTAAAAATAAATAAATTTAAAAAGAAAATCTCTAGCATGGAAGGAGCAGACTGCCCTAGGGAAAAGTATCAAATAAACAATAAATTTTAAGAAGATAAAAACAATTCCCAAGTTTAACTCTTTGAAAGATGGGTAATATTAATAATTTTGGTATTATTGCAGTGAAATGCCATAACCTACAATAAAGAATAGGTATTTTAAAGCCACAGCTAAGCTACATACACACACACACACATACAATTTTTTAACCTATAGAAAACTGATCACTGTAAGCTGGGAAATGTTTATGTAAATATATATGTAATAAAGGTGCTTAACAATAACCTCAGATATGCCGATGATACCACCCTTATGGCAGAAAGTGAAGAGGAATTAAAAAGCCTCTTGATGAAAGTGAAAGAGGAGAGTGAAAAAGTTGGCTTAAAGCTCAACATTCAGAAAACGAAGATCATGGCATCTGGTCCCATCACTTCATGGCAAATAGATGGGGAAACAGTGGAAACAANAATGCTTCACGAATCTGTGTGTCATCCTTGCACAGGGATGATCTATTTTCTTAGGACTTGGTAAATCTTTTGATCAAACACTAATAATTTTCATCACACTAGCCAAGAAGTCTTTTGAAACAGCAAACTGACAAGAAGGAATAGCAAGGACTTCCCTGGGGGTGTAGTGGTTTAGAATCTGCCTTGCATTGCAGGGAATGTGAGTTCAATTCCTAATCAGAGAACTAAGATCCCACATACCAGAGAGCAACGAAGCCTGTGCACCTCAACTACTGACCTGTGCCCTCTAAAGCTGGTATGACACAAATTAGAGAGTCTGTGCAATGCAACAAAAGATCCTGTGTTTTGCAAGTAAGACTTGACNGTTCAATTCCTAATCAGAGAACTAAGATCCCACATACCAGAGAGCAACGAAGCCTGTGCACCTCAACTACTGACCTGTGCCCTCTAAAGCTGGTATGACACAAATTAGAGAGTCTGTGCAATGCAACAAAAGATCCTGTGTTTTGCAAGTAAGACTTGACACACCCAAATAAATAAATAATTTAAAAAAAAAAAAGAATGAATAGTATCCAGAAGTCTGAAAGTAATAATGCAGGTGGTTGGACTGATAAATATTTGCAGCTTGTAAATATGTAAGAACATTTTGTTCGTATTTTCCTAATTCATACCTGTAACTCTGAATTCCTGAGATAGTTCCCATTCCAGAAGTAATAGTGGGAGCTGTTGCAGAAAGATTGTGTGTGAGTGGGGGAATTGCCATGCCTGGATTTCTTGTTTGGTCCATGCTGCCATTGCTGCAATCTCGGAGGCTTGTTGAAGGCACTATTTTGATGGGGCTCATCCCATTGTCATTGAGACAACTGGCATTTGAAGCTCGACTCGCTTTTTCCACTTTTTCTCCATCTGTTTTTGATCCTTTTATTTTAAATACTTTAGAATCCTTGGTTTGGGGATCAGCATTGGTATCCTGTTATAAAATGTTAACAACATTAATGATCTGAGGAGAAGGAAAAATCACCTTTTTCTACGAAGTACTTGACAACAAAAGCAGAATTCCAGACAGAACACCTTCTTGTGCTCTGGTTTTTTCTTATTCTACCTATGGAATTAAAACTAAACCTGGGATTCTCAGTCAGACACCTATTTCAAATGAAAATGCAACTCACACTAGCTCTGACATATATATATCAGATTTAATGATGTATACACAGAACTTCCCTCGTGGTCCAGTGGTTAAGAATCTGCCTGCCAATGCAGGAGACACAGGTTCAGCCCCTGATTCAGGAAGATTCTACTTGCCAAGGGGTAATTAAGGCTGCAAGCCACAACTACTGAAGCCTGAGTACTGCAACTGCTGAGCTCATGCCCTAGAGTCCATGCTCCACAATAAGAGAAGCCACTGCAGTGAGAAGCCCACTCACTGCAACTAGAGGGTAGCCCCTACTCACTGCAACTAGAGACAGCCCACATGCAGCAAAGAAGACCAGTGCAGTCAAAAATAAATAACTTTTTAAAAAATTCTATATTCACATAAGCAGGTATACACACATCAAATTATATTTCAGTGGAAAACATTGAAAGAGGACTCCAGCATGCTGACTTTTTTTGTTCTCATGTATTTAGAGTCAGGGAACACAAAATTGAGTCCTCTTTCTTTGGGTTCATTTGAGAAAATGTGAGTGAGTTGGTGGTAGATTTGAATTATCTTACTGAGAACAGATTCTGGATAATTTACCAAGAAAAGTAAATTTAAATAAACTGAGTACCCAAATCTCAATTTTTAAATGCTCTGCTGCTGCTGCTGCTAAGTCACTTCAGTTGTGTTCAACTCTGTGTGACCCCATAGACGGCAGCCCACCAGGCTCCCCTGTCCCTGAGATTCTCCAGGCAAGAACACTGGAGTGGGTTGCCATTTCCTTCTCCAATGCGTGAAAGTGAAAAGTGAAAGTGAAGTCACTCAGTCATGCCCGACCCTCAGCAACCCCATGGACTGCAGCCTTCCAGGCTCCTCCATCCATGGGATTCTCCAGACAAGAGTACTGGAGTGGGGTGCCATTGCCTTCTCCTTTAAATGCTCTACTTTATATAAAATTCTAAAAATTCTATTTTTCTCTCCTATTATCTAAGGGGAAAATGGTGTATGTATTTGCATATGAGTGTACACATGCATGTCTAAATGTTCTTGAATGAGTATGATTTCCTGACAAGCCCTAGTGTACAGACTTGTGTACAGTAGGCATTCAGTACATGATATCCTAAGATATTTTTAAAACAGGTAAGGTCTACAGAAAATACATTTTTATAACTAAGCTAAAAGTGAACTTGTTAACCACTCAGGAAACTTTTAAGATCTTCAATATCCCATACTCGCCTCAAATTTAAGGGTATATTAAACTTAAAATTTAATATGCATTAAAACATGGAAATTTACCTGTACCACAAGTGTTTTTCTCTCTTCACCCAAAGACTCATCCTTTTCCTTTTCCTTCTTTCTGATTTGAGATTTTTTAGATAAAGAAATGTTTCTGGCATCTTTCTGTACTTTTAACTGCAGTTCCTGAGGAAACCTACATAAAAATACATTTGTCAATAAGACCGTATAAAACAGATAAATCTAGGAAAAATTGGTATTCAAGATACTTATCTTTAAGACTTGAGTACTAAACTAGACTGTGTTATTCAAAATGAGAAGTGAGGTTTCTGCAGACCACTGGGGATCTCTGAAAATCTTTCAGGAGGTTCATAAGATCAAAGCTCTTATCTTATTATGAAGGTGACTTCTTTTTCACCATCTGACATTTGATGAAATAAAAAGCAATGGGGGGGGTAAACTGCAGGTACCTTACCAAGACTGAAGCAGAGGCATCAAATTTTATAAACCTTACACAGACTTTATTATATTCTTCTAGCCACAAGTTCTCAAGTTTAAGTTGGGGAGGGGGCAGTTTTAAGAATGTCCCTGATGGAACAGTAAACACACACACACACACACACACACACATATATATATATGTACATTATTAAGTCTATAGCCCTGAAAAAGTACCTTTGCTGCAAATCAAAGTGCAATGGTTGTCTTAAGAAAAGCACTTCTGTAGCTGGTTGAGTTACAAGCTAAACTAGCCACTTTCTTCATGGAACATTATTACTTGAAAAACTGACAGAAAAATTATTACTACTCAGACTTGAGGTATTCAGCAGATATTTTTTTTTAAAAAATGAACAAAGGAGCTTGTTAATTCAAGGAAAAATCCAATAATATTTGTGNGTCTATAGCCCTGAAAAAGTACCTTTGCTGCAAATCAAAGTGCAATGGTTGTCTTAAGAAAAGCACTTCTATAGCTGGTTGAGTTACAAGCTAAACTAGCCACTTTCTTCATGGAACATTATTACTTGAAAAATTGACAGAAAAATTATTACTACTCAGACTTGAGGTATTCAGCAGATTTTTTTTTTTAAATGAACAAAGGAGCTTGTTAATTCAAGGAAAAATCCAATAATATTTGCGTTAATGATAAAATTCACACTTTTATAAAAAATTGGAATTTCATTCAACTTGTATCCACTACTGTGAACTTAGCAGATTCCTAATACTAAAGGTTTTTCTGATAAGAATGTGACTTTTTTATATAGTCCAATGAAATGTCAACATTATTAAATAAAGCTCTACATAAGTTAGCAAAAGAGTATTTTCCAAATGACTAATGAATGATTCTACAAAAGCATGCATGAGTAAAAGATATACTCAAAGTGCAAGACAGACAAGTGGATTTTAATGTAATGGGAAAAGAAGCTCATAGATACGGTTTCAGATTTCACAATACAAGCAACCTTTAAGAAACTACCACTGTCAAGTTTTGGTACAGTATTGAAGTTTTTTGCTATGGAATCAAAGAAAAATACCCATGATGACCTAAAACAACTATCAAAATTCCCTTCCATTTTCCAGCTACATATGTATGTGAGGCCACAGTTCCTCTGTATATTTCAACCAAAACAACATATCATAAGAAATTGAATGTGGAAGCAAATACAAGGATCCAGTTATCTTTTACTAAGTTAAATAATAAATGGATTGGCAAAAGCATAAAGCAATGTCATTGCCACTTATCTCACTATTTTTTGTTTTGTCAGCTGTACTGATGCCAGCAGCTGGAGCAGCACAGGAGACCATGCCAGCTACTCTGGCACCCACAGGTCTGGCACATCAAGGTCTCTATGTACATTCACAGAATCAGCAGTGTNTAAGTTAAATAATAAATGGATTGGCAAAAGCATAAAGCAATGTCATTGCCACTTATCTCACTATTTTTTGTTTTGTCAGCTGTACTGATGCCAGCAGCTGGAGCAGCACAGGAGACCATGCCAGCTACTCTGGCACCCACAGGTCTGGCACATCAAGGTCTCCATGTGCATTCACAGAATCAGCAGTGTCATAGGACTGGGTGTGGTATAAGTTCAGCAGCAACAGGAGATGACACCTTTGCAAATACATCAGGACCCAAGATGACAGCATCGCACAGCTGGTAGTAAGACCAGATACCAATGACCTGAGTGACAGAGGTCATCACAGGGACAGAAAGAATGGCATGAAGGGACTGCTTTGTGAACACCAAGAGCCCTAACTTAGTGAATACAGGGGACAACTCCTAGGAATGTGTTGTTGCTAAGGGTGAATGGAGGTAGGGTGGTAAATATTTGAGATACTGTTAGAATAGGTGGGTAAAGAAAAACTGTTTGTTGCTGTTGTACGGCAGCCTTACTTTGACTCTAGGTTTATGTGACATAGAACACATATACCATACCTCTCAGCAAATCCATCCATATGGAAGAAATCATGGTGCAGGAGCTCAGCACAGAAGGGCCTTTTGTCTGGGTCAATATGTAAGCATTTCTGGGAAACCAAGGAATAATATAGTTCATATCAAAGAAAAACTGCCTACATTTACATGTCTAAACCTAGAAAATTCTTCAGAGTCAATGAATTTAAAACATCTATAAAAAGTGATAAGGAATAGAGCACAAATCTAGACAGTGACCACCAATGACTACTAATATCACAAAAAGACCACCAGACATTCAGTGTCTCTGAATATTCAAACCTCCTATGAAGTATTCTTGCCAAAAATTCAACCTAATTCTGATCAAGCTCTAGCTCTACTATGAGTTTATATAAAATATGGGAAACGGAGGAACATATTAAACTATACTATGTGAAAAATTCTATGGGACAAACAATCTATTTTCTTTAAATGGCAAGGTTTATATAAAAAACAAAGAGGTGAAGAGGAGCTTGTAAATTAAGTGTCTTAAAGAGACATATCAACTGACTGTGATCTCTAGACTTCATGCGGATCCTAATTCAAACTATAAAAAGGAATTATGAGAAAATTAATGAAACTTTGAACACCGATTAGACATTTTACATTATGAAATTTTTGAGAATTTTTAAAATTTACAGTACTTGCAAAATGGAAGGGAAGGGAACTACTCTGCACTTCTTATTGTGCTAGATACTTGACATAGATGATTTCATTTTATCTTGTTCTTTCATTTTCATATAGATTTTATTATCTCTTGTTCTGTCCCAAAGGAACCACTCACAGCTAGTAAAAATAGAAGGGACTCAATAAGTAGCTTTACATGAACAAGAAAATTATACAAATAATTAAGGTATTTGTAAGTGAAATACCATAATATCTGCAATTTGCTTCAAAATACTCCAAAAAAAATGTTGCTGAGGGAATTCCCTAGTGGTCCATTGCTTAAGGCTCTGTGGTTCCACTAAGGGGGCACAGGTTCAACTCCTAGTCAAGGAAATAAGATCCCCAGGCCGCACAGTAAAAAAACTGATGAGGAAGAAAAAATTCCTAAGTGTGTGGACAGGATAGATGAAATATTTTCCAAAGATTTCTAACCATTGTAGCCAATGACCAGCTTATGGGGGTTTGTGACACCACTATTTTTTCTACTTCCTTTTCTATGTTTAAGATTTCCTATAATAAAATGTTCAAAAAGTCATATGATTCTACCACAAGGGACATAAGCTGGACAATCATTTTACCTTTATTCCTTTTAAATCTCTTTATAGACAGGTAATAAAGCTAGTCTAAATAAAGAATATTTGGATCTGTTACATTATGTAGAAAAATAACAATGTATTTTTCTAAGAACTTGTTATAACTATTCATAAGCTTACTAAGATTTTTTAAATGAGTTATTTAACGGAGTAAAAAAGCAAAAAATATCTTAGTGACTCTGCTCTTTTAGAGATATTTATTTTATCGACTTTAGGACAGGGACCTCCTTGGTCATCCAATGGGTTAAGACTTTGTGCTTTCACAGCAGAGGGCATGGGTTTGAGTCTGATTCCTGGTCAGGGAACCAAGATCCAAGATCTGACATGCCACATGGTGTGGGCCACCCCCCCCCAAAAAAAAACACAACATTTTAGGACAATCCTAACTAATGAGGTTTTTTTGAGGTAATAATTCCAAAAGGTCCACTTTTAGAAACAATTTGATCCAGTGAGAGTTTCCCTAATATCTTCCTCAATTAAATACAAGACAAAGGTGATGACCATGTAAAAATTAGCTTCAGTGAATCTAGTGATTGAACAAAACCACTTTTTAACAATATACTACACATCATGATCTGTAGACTTTAATACTTTAAATTAAAGCCCTTGACTTTAATACTTCTCTACTCGTCTTTTCATTTTCTTATTCTATTTTCTCTTTTCCACTTATACAAGGCCTGCATTTTAAATGTTAAACATTAAAAACACATCATTATGGGAGTGTTTTCATACTTAAAACATGCTAGATAACACAAAATGATTAAAAAAAAAAAAA